>JAQIXS010000095.1:0-69739 GCA_034700785.1 Rossiulus vilnensis
GTGTTAACAATGGCAAAGATACTGTACACGTCGGTTATACCAACCACAGTTCGCCATTGCATAACGAGGTGAGTCAGGTGAAAGGCATTTTTCGAATGGCCCACGTTCCCCGGTAATGGCAGTGTGCCCAAATCTGAAGGAAGCCTCCCTCGGTGGAGGTGGGCAACGCTTTGTGAGGCCAAAGGTGAGCGCAATCAACGTCGTTGCACCTAGGCCTGAGAGGCGCCGAAAGTGATGAGTTTTTTAAAAAGCATAATTTCAGGAGGTTCCGAGGCCAGGAAACCTCCCCTTTTTGTCGCCCGTCGATTTTCGTCCGTCCCCTCGCACCCCCTCCCCAACAACGACCGCTGGGGTAGGTACACCTGGACCCCCACTTAATATGCACGGCGAGCTTGAAACGAGCACGCGAACAGGCCGATTCCGTCATTAGGGGCTGGGTAATTTGACGGCAAATAACACGTGGTGAGGCCGCCATAATGGTAATTGAGATGAACGAAATTTGGGCGCTCGGCCCTGGACGGCGCCTGTGAACAACGAAGGCTGTAATGAGCACCCCAGGGCGGTCGTTGTGGGAAACGACCAACGGTCAGGCCCCTCTGGTCCACCCCAAACGCCCATCGAGTCCGAATATGCGGCGAAGACCTTGGCGACCTGGGTAATCTTGGCAATCGATCGGGAATTAATAGCTGTTCCGTCCCATAAAAAGTAGCGTGGCGGTAGTCTAGGTTGCAACTTTTTAATATTTGGGTTTGGCTCTTCGCTATCGTCGAATTGATCTCAGATACATCGATGCCAGCGCGTAATTGCTACCGTGGCCAAGTTTGCTTTGGGGCCTTCCATAAAAGACAATCGCAACAACCGATCGACTTCTCTTTCTCCCTTCGGGTTTCCACAATGACCGCCACTGTCGCCAACCCATGAGGGTTGGAATCACATTTTGTGTATTGCAACGTTGTTGTTACCGTGTTATTTGAACCATACTATCTATAAAAAATCGATTTGACGCTGCTGTAAGACCGATCCACACGGTTTTGCTTCAAATACTTATTAGCGTTGCTAAATTTATTTTTCCCTGTGTAGAATTGTTGTCACTAGTCTGATTTAGTTTTTATAATTCAAAATGCCCCGTTTTTGTATAAGAAATGAAATAAACTTGAAAAAAATGGTTAGGCAGCCTCCCATGCCCATCTTCGGAGGTTTCATTGAGAACAAAACCCGTTTTAGGAGGTCGCATAAATGTTTTTTTTTAGTTTTTTATGTAAGCAGGACGTTTTAAAATTACAAAAAATGGCTCAGACCCCAGAGGACAACCAATTCTACGTTGAGGGAAAATATACTCGGCAGTTATAATAAGGATTTGAAGCAAAAATGTGTACATACTTTATTTTAGCATGGTGGCCATCCTTTTGGGTAGGGCTCTGCAAAAATTTACCATCATGCAAAAATGTTTACTCGTACATTTTTGCTTCTATTAATTATTAGGAATGCAGAATTTCTTTCTCACCCCTCCCGTGTAAAATTGATCATCTGCTAGTGTTTAAGAAATTCCATATAGGCTACCGGTACAGTAATTTAAAAGTGTTACATGTAATGACATTGACGCCATTTTGCTTCGTTTTCGGAATCAAGTACAAACGCTCTTCATAATTTGAGATGCGTAATTTCTGTATGGATTATAGCGTTTTTCGAAATGGGATTCAACTTTAATCCCCAATTTGTCAGTTGTTTATGGATGGCCCCTGCGTTAACATTTCATTCCAAAGCCCGTGCCCAGTTGTTTATCACTATGCATTGGCTCTACCTTACAGGCTAATAAATCTTGTTGACTTCAATAACGAAATCTTTGAATTCTGAGTAATTTACTCCACGTCCACGCCGCCGGCATCCACTAAATTAAATTTCTTTCGTCTTAAGGTGTGCGCGAGCAATTAACTTGTTTGTTATAGCAAAATCAATTTACACTAGTCCAATTTATGTTGGAGAAAAATTAGGACAATATCGCCACAACTAGCTTGCTAGGTTCTTACTAAAATTGCCCTGAATAGGGTGACGTCACAAGTTGCGTGCCACCATTTTGTCGTCAATGGAAATCGTTGACAATGGGAGAAAAAAGGCTAACAGGAACAACTTAACGTGATTAGGGATATATTGGACTTGTGAATGTTCCGCAAAATTTAAGGGGCGGGACAGCTTAGCAACTCCGGTATTTCGCCCGTGCGCAAATCGTGTTTGGAAAGCCAAAGGATTTCCAATATGCCTTTGCAATAACCTTGGTGACCGGATGTAGATCCCGGGTTTTCCTTTAACACTGTATTTCTGGCTCCCTTTATCAATTTTGCTTTATCTGCGAAAATCCACCATCTGGAAACCAGACGTTTTTTTACTTAGAGAAAGATTCATATTTTGTGTAATTTGAAATTAAGTATTAACCACATGTAATGTAATTGCGATGTAATTACATTGCGATTTGGAGAACCCCCAGATTAAAACTAGCGCCGAGCAGCACATTATGTGCGTTTAAATATTGACATTACATGTTCAATGACGGTATACACTGTAAGTTCAGTTCTTGTGTACCTATAAATATCTGTCGTGAAATTCGCTGAACCGTATTTGCTTTTATAATTTAAAAATGCATTTTTTTGATGTGACAGCTAAGAATATTTACTGTCATAATTTGCTTTTGATAATTCAAGTGACACCATGCAGTGATGTAACCCATTCTGACTCCAGATTCTGATTCATGAATAGCATTGTACAAGTATTTCACGGTCGCGTTTGTGGGTATAAGTGACATAAAGGATGACTTGCATAAAAGCATTTCCCCCAATAAAGCATTTATTTGCACTTGCGAAAAAGTACACCGATAAATGTAACCTATGGGCATTAGATGCTCCACATTTGATATTTTTGTCATTAAACTTGCTAATAAACATCGGTGTTAAAGATTATCTTTGAACACTGGTTTTAAACCAACACTTACATGTATCTAAGTATCAATGTTAACGCAAAAACAGCGAGAAATGAAATGGTTTTAATTTAGTCATACATGTAATTTGCCCTTCCGGTGATAGCATGGTACGAGTTACACTATATATTGTAAGCTGTAGTTTTGTAAAGAATTTTGGACGCTACTTGCTTAAGCATTTCCTCTCAGTTGACTTCTTTGGAAAAGTTTTGTTTTCCTTTCTCATTTTCATACCACAGCTAAAACGTGATGCATTTCGAAACTTTCCTTGGAAACCTCCTGAAACCGCGCTTTAATTGAAAACGGTTGAAATTTGAAAGTAGAAGTGGGGATGCGTCGAGGTGGCAAGTTTTGGAGCTAATTACTAAGCAGGTGAAAATGTTTGACCACCTTTTAGATACACTAAATTGGGGTGGGGGTGGCCACCTGGGAAAAAGGACCCACCCAAATTCTCATTTTTCTACAGCATGGGTGGGCTTTTCTCTATACCTGCGTGCAAGATGGCAGTTTTTTAAAGTTTGTTTTCAAAGATTGCGTGAAGCCTGAAGTCTGAGAAGAAACTGGTGATTAGTTTATGAAACTATGATCAGCAACGGTGAGGGCGAAAAGGAGGATATCTTCGATATGAATATTTTATTCCCCATGGATCGAGACAGACAATAATAATCAAGGGAAACGCCACTTGATCGGTTTGGGCATGTAGATTTCATCATAACTGAGTCGAAAACTTTACCATTACGAATTATCATGCATTCAAAGATAAATATTGTTGGAACATTTTTTATAATTTTATTTTGTATGCACAGTTTATGGCTTCTTTAGTTTCAATGTAGAAACAAATTTTATTTTGAATTTAGCAGCAAAGAAACTAATTTACATGTACATGTATAGGTAAACATATCGAAAGTATATAGACAAAACATGTCTTTATCAAGCTTTTAAAAATATGGATAGTTTTTCATGTTAATGTTTTAGTAGGCTATACACATTGCCATATGGCGATCAAATATTCGAATTTTTGTGTGTTTCTGTACAGATGGTTCACTCCCAGATTGGCTATCCACGTACATATACTACCTGTTCTTTTAAGATATTTTTAAACACGAATGCGATCCATATATTGATAATAAAATAACTACATTTGTAAATAAACCCGTATTTAATGACGAATTTTTATCGAAATTCATTTAATAATTGAACCATAATACTCTCCACCAATTTGAGGAATCCTTATTTTTTACAGAACGGTTGGGCTTTTCTGCATGGCTGTTTTTTAAAGTTTATTTTCAATGACTGGTGAAGCTGTAAGCTTGAGAAGAAACTGTTGAGTTGTTTATGAAGCAATGATCAGCAGCGGTGAGGGCGAAATGGAGGGCATGTTTCATTTTAATATTTTATTCGCAATGGGCAGACACAGAGAAGTAGCCAATGGAACCGGTTTCGGCATGTAGATTCCATCATACCTGAGAAGGAAACTTTACCATTATGGGTTACCATACATTCGCACTTAAATATTGTTGAAATAAAGTAAATTTCACAGTTTGATCGAGATTAATAAGATTCAATTTCTAAATCATAGCAATCACTAGATGGAGAGACTTACATAGGTAAAATACGTGTATCCTATAATAGTTTATGAACATTCAATTCAATTAAACTTAGTATCCTACTAGCAGCAAGTGACATGCCATGTGGTGGGGGGGGGTGTAATTTATCAACCCAATATTATACATTACATCTTCTAAATTGTTAATGAAAATGCAGATTGAAACAGATACATGTACATTGTTTTAAATCTATTTATGCTATGGTAACTAGATTCAATCAGAAATATGTAATATTAGAGCCCATATAACGGCTTTGCAACATGCAGTGACATGTGAACACTGGATGCAGATTTATTTTGTTTAAGTTATTTTACAAAAAACGCATTTGTCAATGTTTAATACAATGCATACATATCGCACACGTATTTCAACAGTGACACAACTCAAAAATTACCAATTTCCGGTTTAATGTTATATTACATCGAGCGAAATGTTCTGATTAATTCACAAAAAAGCTCATCGTGGAACCCCATAGATTTTGCAGTGTTGTTAAATTTGTCACTTTTGAAACAATGGTGCTCTTGGTTATACATCGGTATCGACAAGGCCTTCCATGTGATAATGACTATTATTCTTATTTCCCTACAAAACATAAACATGTTGGCTTTCGTCTACCAACCAAAATTCTACTGAAATGCCAACTTGTTTGTGAGTATCAGAAATTCGTCTTCGTCCTCACCTAACGCGCATAATATTAATTGACATCCATTAGCATGCATCTCAGTAACGCTAGTGTAATACGCAAGCCATGTCATAAAAATTGTCCTTTCGTCAACATGTTCAGTTTTCCACCATTGGAAACTTTCCATCATTAGGCCTAGCAACACTTTTTTCGATGGGTGTCGAATGCCGCAGTTTCACCCCTGCCCCTGATGGAGTCCAGGTTCGGACGGTGGGCGTAACCATCCAACCCTGGGAATGTGGGGCAGACCTGCCAAGTAGTTTTTGTTCTCTTACCTGTACCAGTCCAGTCCCTTGTGAAAATGCCTGTCGAAAAAGTGGGTTTCGGGCCCCACGGCGCGCACGTCAGGATGTAACCTGATGAACTCCAGCAGGGCTCGGGTTCCCCCCTTCTTCACCCCGATGATGAGCGCCCGGGGCAGGCGGCGCTGGGACGTGGCGTTCTCCTTGCGGGGCACCGGCATCCCCTTCCAGAACGCGTCTTCGACACCGGATGTGTTCTTGGAATAAACAGTAAGCTGGGGTTCCCTGGAATCCCCCAATGTCTTCAGTTTCTTCAGTTTGGCCAACGGTTTGGACCCACTCACACGATTGGGTTTGGGCGTGCCAATTGACACCTTGTCCGACTTCTGGAACAGTTTCTTGTGCGTCAGGAGGAACCGGGCCCGCTTCTTGGGCTCGGGCGCCATCTTGGCCCGAGCCAGCTTGCTGTGCAGGTGGCGCCGCCGAGTCCTGCGCTCAGGGTTCACCGTGGAGTTCAGTCTGGACTCTGGGGCCAGAGCGCTTTCCGGGTGCTGGAGACCACTTCCGGTTGGCAACGCAAGCGTGACGACGATCGCCGCGATCCCCGGCTGGTCGTCGACGGACCGCGGCGACCGGTAGTCGTCCGGACACGGACCGGAAGTGAACAGGATGGAGTAGAGAAACGCGCACATGAACAGGAACAGCAAGAATATCCTCCGCGTGAGCCGGGCACTGCCGCGATCCATGGCCGAGGTCACGCATCGGCCGAGATCACGACATCTTCGCCGATCCTGGCTCGGGGCTGTGGCGGATCGGCGGATCGCGGCGCCTCATGGTGGAAGAGTCCTTCGCCCAACTGGCCATGGCGAGCCGGACACGAACCAGAGACGTATCCGGATCGGACGAGGATTGGCAGCCGAGGACGCTACCGCGTGGTCTGATCCGAGCACGTGCGCCTCCACGCTCTTTATAAGCTCGCCTCGGTTGCTGATTGGCTGCCGCCCCCGTGACACGTCTTCTTGAATGGGACACAAGTACGCGAGTCTGGCTGGCTTGGCTCGGAAAGATTTGATCGGGCGAGCGACTCACGCTAGGCTGCCTGCCCACGTCCTTCCTCCTTCTCTTCTCTTCTGTTCTCTCCAGAGATGCCTTCTGAAGGCGATCAGAGCCGCGTAAATCCTACTGAAACGCTGCCGCGTTGACAGGCTTGCGTGCCGCCGGAACGATAAGCGGAGAGGAGGCTGATTAGGGCGATGCTGGTTGAACGCAACGCTGAGGCTTTGAATTTTCAGAACGCTACCTAGCTGAAGACATCGGCGATGACGTCGCGGTAGTTTTTTTTTTTTTTTAGTAAGACGGATTTTCCAATATTTTTTGGCATTCGTCGTGTCCAAAAGTGAAACTGAAAGGTTCGATTTGCTCTGGTCTAGTTTAGACCATTTCTCAAACACATCGCGACGATAAACTATCTCCAACCACTAATATACATGTATGTGTATTGTTTTAAATTAGTATTTAAAAATAATCATAATAATTGCAGATTTCTGAAATTTGCATATTAAAGTTGGCTACCATTTAAGGAAATCTGGCGAAGTTAGGGGACGTCCATCAAAAAGTGGACATTTTACCCCCCATGTCCCCCCTTCGTCCATGTAGTACAATTGTTGTCCTTACCTCATCCCCCTCGCCTATTCCTAGCATGACTTATCCTATGTAGGACGAATAGTCCACATGGCTTAATTTATTTGGACAAGAAGGACGTCACAAGATATGACAGCTAGCCGTCATTTCATACGTCACATTTACACATAACATGACGTCAAACGATATTGAAGAAGATTCACATACTTAATAAAAGAAGTGGAAAAAATAAAATAAACGCGGCTAATAAAATAATGTCGTATTTGTAGGACGGGGTGACGCCCTTTAAAACAAATAAATGACTTAATGAAAAGTCATACATTATCGATATTCTTACAATTTCAGTTGGTGTACCGGCCACCAGGGGTGATTGGTCGCTGTTGACAAGTTTCACTGCAGGAACTGTTTAACGCTTGGAGAATGCATAGAAATCGGAAGTCCAAGTTTGCTGGTCCATATTGCCCTATTACTCCATAAATGTCCGGATTTAGTGTACCCCACTTCCAACCTTGGATGTTCTTTATGAACGTCCCCTTAAGTATCTGTAAGCAGCCAACTTTTGAGCTTATATTGGTCAGACCTCATAGAAAATTGGCTAGGTTAGAATATGTAATCGTGACAGGTCTTATGTAACTTTTCAAACACGTATGAAAATTAGTAAAAATCGGTTTATATGACTTTTTTTAAAATTAAGTGTGAATTGAAATTAGCCGGTGAAAATTTAAAAACACTGTCTTTATTGATGTATTAAATATAGAAAAACTTAAGATGTCTATACATTTATGCGTTTCATGAAGTGATTTACAGACATTAGCACCTACTTGGAATTAGGTGCAGTTAACGACTTTACAAAAACATTTTTTATATTGGACGTTTCCTTGTATTAGGAATCTGCAGATATCCATGCACGCAGATAAGAGCGTCCAATTAAGAAAACGGTCGTACTCGTATTCCAATGATTCTTTACAAATAAGAAAATTAAGGATAGTCGTATTGATTACAATGTTATCAACACTGTTGTAAGTCGTCCATAACATTTGAGATCGAGTATAGAATAAAATTTTCGCTCCAATAAAACACGATGCTTTTATCATTCAGCACCCCACTTATTTTCTCGACCTTCATTTTTTGGATCAAAGTAAAAAAAAATCCTCAGTTTTGCTGTCGTGGAAGCAGCTCATTTACCCTGAAATTATGTGGAACTAATGCGCTATTCCTGCCTCAGATCGATTCGCCATTGTCATGTTGAATACATAAACGAAACACACGGATGGTAAACCAAATTCAGTAGCAGTTTTAGGTTTCAAAAAGCTGGCTTAAAAATGTGGAAAGTTTTTATTTACGCTGAGCTTGCGCGCATTGTGCGGTGTTGCTGGAGTTGTGACTGTGCAGAATTTCAATGGTAATTTCACACGTTCATGCTTCGATAGGATAAGTCTGCTCTGGATTTAGACTTAACTTGTCTCCTTTAAAGCGCTGACTAAGGCCGAGCCTATGCGCTGCCACCACGTGTGAATGGCCCCAGGTTTACCATTTTACTTTCTTTTTTCCAGTCGAAATGCAAAACTTTTGTGGATTTCAATTCAAGCGTAAGAATTTTGAAGTTGGAAAATGGGCTTACGTTGAACCGACATTGCTATTGAGTTTTCTGCCTAATGTTTGCCATTTGCACCAAAATGAGAGAAGAAACAGCTGCCAAAATCACAAAAACTGGTCTAAACGTTCTTGAAAGTCTGCCTAGATTTGCGTGCAAATAACGATAGTCACTCTTTCAATGCACTGTTTTCATAGACTTTGCAAGGCGAAAGCACCGTGGCTGAATTTCATTATTTGCATATTTGATTTCCACATTCCTGATTTCCATAAAAAAACTACATGTATATTAAATTTTAATATAGTGGTACAGCGTACAGGAATATCAACCTAATAAATGTTGTTTCACCTTTTCTGGTCATGTAATGGAATAACATTACGTGTTATTTAGTTCAGTTTTCTTGCACTTACCATGCAGTACTGCATGTATTTAGAGATTTAAAGCCATAATGTCACGCATGTATTTATGTACTGCGCTCTGTTCATGATAAAGTAAAGGTGGCTGAGAGAGTGCCTGTTTTCCACTTCCTGTCAGAAAGTTAAAATCGGTAATATGCAAGGATATAAGCATTTGTTTATTACGTGTACATGTATAAAAACAATTGCTGCCTGTAGTATGTTTAATTGTTTTAAAATAAAAATTGCGTCTCAAAATAGCAGACCTGCAACAATGGCTACTGTTCCTTTGGGTGTTATTAAATGCATTTAATACATGAATTGACTGTGGTATAACTATGATTTTGTCTTTTAAGCATCCATACTGCCACTGGTATCGCAAAATGGTTACGGACTAAAGGCATTAAACCCAATATCAATTTGACATATTACAAATATTAATGTTAGACCAACCACTGTTAACCTACTTCATTTTGCCTGTGTTCTACAATGCTGACCTGACCTAATTACAGTAAGGTTTCTAAGACATCGCTGCTTGTTCGAATTCTTAGGCTTATGCTGATACAATATTTCAACAATGAAACATACCGGTTATAGTCAATTATCATCGATCTGTTGTAAGATTTATATGATGGGCATACTGAATTGAATGCAGACTAATTAAAAGTAAATATCATAGTTATTATTACTAGAATAATATCAATAGGATGTTTTGTTCAGAATGTCTAATGAAGTCAAACTTAAACAGCTATGACTAGAATGTATTAACTATAATGACAATTATTTTTGTAACTTTACTATCATATTCATTGCCTTTTAATTGATATTCATGTAGATTTCTCATTAATATGTACTTCAACATTGTTATTGTATATTGTTTTTCATAATATACATGTAAATGTATAAATGTATGTATTCAAAATATACAGTATTGCATTAGTCGCAATAAGCGTTTAAATATACTGTATTTCAGTGTACACATTGTTAAATACGAAGCACATAAAGAAATTTCAATTCTTTAAACATGTTCTTTTACAATTTAGTATGCATATAAACCTTTTTGCAGATAATATAATTGAAATTGGTCACTGTGCAGTAATCTACAAGCAAGATGCAAGTTCATACTGTAGTCAAAATTGTCAGGACTTGCACCGTATAAGAAAGTGCCAGTTTACTGACCTTACCTGCTTCCGGTCGGCTCTTTCTCTCGCCAATGAGCGGCACAATACTGCCAATCAATGTGCCGTATTGCGCAAAACGCAAACTAAGTTTAATTTTCTGCTTTACATAAGTTGAAGCGCCCTCTAATTCAGATGAATTAGGGGCTAATTTATTGCATTAGTCTCTAAAGGCGGTGGAAATCGTCGCGTTGTCCCCCCAGTCCTACTTCTGCTTACAGCGGGTGACCAGTGGCGCCCATTACCCATGCTCCTCTTCCTCCACTCCTGGCTAAACCAGTATCCATCCATCATTCGGAGACACAGGCAATGGCTAGACCCTTGAAAAATGCGGGTAAAGTAATCAAGAGTCGCGGTCCACAATAGCAAGAGCGAGGGCGACGGCAAACAACCCTGGGCGGACTATTGACATTGTTGTTCTTGTCCAAAGGTCAGTTCCGCTCGGCCAACCGTGATCAATAGAACCTCGCAGACCGATCTGAAAACCCGAGACGGGCAGTCAAGATGCACACATGCTCGCTCGTTTAATTTAATGCGGAACCATGTAGCCGAAATGCGGGATGCCGCAGGGGACGTTGTCCAAAATATCAGAAGTTGGGTTGAAATTACATCCTTGACTGTACCCGTTGAGGGGCAATATGGAGAAGTTGACCATTTTTGCTGCCTTGAAATGCCAGCCCGGCACAGAATTGAACAACCATAACCTTCGTTTGTGGACATTTCTTGAAGGGCGATATCTGCAAGTATTTACCAGCAGTCAACAAAAGTTTGTAGCGCAACAATTAATTGATCATGGATCATGTGTAGTGCGCGATTTCTTTTCTATTAGCCAAGTTAACGCTGCTTATGTCACCAATAATGATAATTTGGAGGAGAGATCGAATTTGAAAGGATATTCAGATAACGTGTTAAGTCGTTGGTATTTCGTGACAATAATGAATTGTAGTTTAAATTTTAAATTGCACATATATTAAAACGAACGCTTTATATATTCTAGGCGAATAACAACAAATATCTATCCACATATTGGGAACGTGTGTATCAAAACCCAAATATGACATAGGCCTACCCACAGTACATTGAACACCTATCCACTAACTCATTGATTTGTCAACCTTACTTTACTTTCATAATCCTTTTCTTTATGGTTTTTCCCTGTCTCATTCCTATGTTTTTTTTTTACTTTACTTTTTATCAATTACATGTATGTCCTATTTATTTTATACGAAACTTTAATTCATGCCAGAATGGTGGAGACCGCTTAATGCATATGTTTGTTGTTGTTGAACAAGAAACATCTCGAAATATGTTAGCAATTGTAAGTATATGACTATGTCAGTGGCAAGAGAGATAAATAGTGCAAAAGAATATTTATTTACCATTTGATATCATGTTATTTCCGCAGTGTACACATGTATTAGCAAAATTGTAATGTGACATGCTGTATACATGTAATACTTATGATTTTCAAGTTTTAGACGATTATATTTCATGTCAAAAACATATTGAAACATTTATCTGACAAACATCAGCATAATACGCTTATTTTTTAAATTTTGGTTCGCATTTATTTTATCTTGTTTTTAAATGTTTTGGCTGTCATTTTCTCAAAATGTTAATTTACTTTCTCGCGTGCTGCTGTCACGCGAGACATTAGTTCAGCAGCAATGGAGAGCCGCACCGGAAGTGCTGTTGTTTTCAGTTTTGACGTTTTTGGAAAATGCATTGGCCTGCAGGGTCAGTTTTCATCGCAGACGTCTGAAACAGCGGCGCATTTCAAGGTTTCGTTTCATTCATAACGTATGCCGTTTCCCATGCTTAGTCTGGTGCACGTGTGTTTTTGAGTGGCCATCTTGAGTTGGAGGTACAAGTTCGAGGAGCGACCGAGAAAATTGCTGTGTTTTTTTAAAGAAATAGAGGGGGTCAGCAAATGCGGTTTCCATGTTGGAGGAAGGGCAAATTCAAAAACCGAAACGAGGGTGGGAGACCTGGGCTAACAGTTTTGCCGGATGGCCGTTGAATATAAAATGAAAAATATGGATAGGTTTTGGAAGTGAATAGGAGGGTGAAAGGGGTGGAGCGATCTGAGAGGGGGCCCTGGGGCGGACCCGAGCCCGAAGAATGGCAGTAAATTTCGACCGTCCACAATGGGAGGCCCTTTGAGCAAAAATGGACAGGCGTCGGGGGCTCTCTATTCATAATGCCAAACAATATATGAATGATTATCTTTGCAGCTGTAATGGTTAGATAACATTTTGCTAACATGCAGCTCTGAGTGCTTGTAATTCAGCCAGTGTGAACCTAGCAATTTCCAAAGTTTGTTTTAAGGCAAGGGAATGCGATAAATGCTTCATGAGTGAAACAGCGGACCGGACCGAGCTCAGATTACAGATTCAAACTTTGTACACACCCTGTAACTGGGTCTCTGAACTGCAGACATATGTGAAGCTCAGTTTGCCTTCCATGGTAAATCAGTTTTCTTAATTCAAGCATTGGTTAATAAAATGTCATGCCTCAAAAAACCTTAGTGAATACCATGTTATGATCGATCTTGGCTTCATTGTTGCTTTTCGAAATGTTCAGGTAGAAAGCTATCGAAAAAATTGAAGCCTGAACTTGATAGCATAAAATCTGATGTCATTTTATCAAAGAAGAAATTGCACGTCTATTTGCGCGTTTCAGCGGGATTAACCAAAACAAATTTCAAATCAAGCACCTATATTCCCTCTGGATAATGAACATGATCTGGTGCGCAGCACACATCATAGACGGCGCTATTATTTAGCAAGGTACAGTTGAATTTCAAATGCAATATTCAAGCAATTTAGGCCTGAATTGTTTGTACTGACCAGTCAGTTTTACGTATTTGATTTGTGAACCACATCTGCGGTGAATTGTGCCCTGGTGGCCGACCGTTGAATTTGTTTTTATACAGATTTAGTTCTACAATGACTTTCCTTTCCCATAATGGCATAGCGTCGATATCCCCGAGCGGCAATTGATCCCTCGCAATGTAATGTATTCAAAACAAATCTAGTTGCATTAGATTTAGTTGGGCTTTATGTAGCGTATAAATGGAATAATGAAAAGGGTTGTAAGCTTATTATTTTTAATGCCAAGTCAGACTTGACGGCAACTAGACAACAATTTAATGGAGCTAAAAGAATGTAAAAAAGCACTAGGTACACTCTCTCGGATATTGTCATTATTAATTAGCTACAGGAAGTTCATGCAAATTAATGCCTATTAGCTGTTTGAAATCAAGCAAGCGTGCAAGCAGCGATTTCATTAAGTGCGCAGTTAAAGGTTTGCTGGGGAATATTTGTAGCGTAATGAAGTTTGGGAGGCAAACGGATGGGGAGAATAAATATATCTTGTTGGGATGCGCGAGGCACGGGCTGTGGGATGCATTATGACATGCTGAAATAAGGCGTGATTTATGTCGTTATGAAACTAATAAAATATGCAAATTATATCTCAGGCACATAAATATGCACGATGAAGGCGAAAGTAAGAAGTCATTTGGATTGGAGGAATTGCCAGATCACGAGCTGGCTGGCAACTAAAATAATGAGAATTTCATGCGTTTTTTAGAGAAATACATTATGTTGAAATGTACCTTATAATGCAAAACTTTTTGTAACTCCAAGAATAGCTTCATGTATTTTTAAGAGATATCGCTTCACTGGTAATGTAGTTATTCTCGCAAATGAACAATGGGCTCTTGGCATGTTTTGCATTTGAAGAAAAAAATGATACATAAAAACTGGCATGAAAATAAAAATCCGTATATGAAATGCTAAAACTGCTTCAAAGACGTCTAAAGAAAGGCAAAATCCAGTAAAAGCTAATTTCACAAATTTCTGACTCATTTACATTTGTGAAGGCTGAGCCAAAAGGAAGCCCATCATGCAAAAAATTTCATATGTTTCGCTTCAAATTCGTGTTAAAATTACTAAATTTATTTTCCCCGTGTAGAATTGTTTGTCCACTAGGGTCTACCTTACTTTCTTATAATTTAAAAATACCTCGTTTATTTATACAATAAATTAAATGAAAGCCTTAGAAAATAGGTGCTTCCCTTGTCCTGTTTTCCGTTAAGTTTCTTTCAAGTTTAATTTTTTAGAAGTAAACAGGAAATTGCCAAATTATACAAAAAGAACGCAGACCTCAGAGGACAACCAATTATAGAATAGAATAAAACCAATTTAGCAACTACAGTATAACAAGTATTTGAAGCAAAAATGCGTAATTTTTTGCATGGTGGGCATTATTTCGGATCGGGCTTAATATATATGTCTAAACTTCGATTCGAGTAGTCTAAACTTGGCTATCACGTACATCGTGTTCGTTTCTATTCATGTTTCACACTTTGTTGTGACAGTTTCTCTATAAACGTTTTCACTTGCAAGTTGCTCCCTTATTTCATTTTCTAAGAATGGTTCAATCATTTTCGAATCGTCCTGTACCTATGGCGCTGGCATTTTCTCACTGATGGGGAACTCCAAACTAGCTTTCTTTGTTGCCTAACCTTAACATCTCTAAAAGTTGAACATGTGCTTTATCTCCGAAATTGCACGCTTTGCTTATCGTTTTTGCACGACTCTGAATGGCAAGAGCGCCGTTAATCCACGATTTTCCTTGGACTTGTCATGCATTCAGCATGCGTGGACAGAAGTCCAGGAACGAAACCGAAATTGTGTTCGATGCCCCCTTCAGCCGAGCCCCTCGGCGGACCACCGTGTCTACGATGCATGTCATGTATGCAAAATTCGTCATAGAAACCAAACAATGAGGCGACCTCTGTTGGGTTCCGTCGCGAGTGCGCGGGGACCATGCTTCAATGCTCTGGTTTTGAATCGGTTATTTTTGGTGCCGCCATTGAGGCAAACTAATGACTCCAGCGATATATTTGGAAGCCAGATGCGTGTTGCCATCACAGGTAATTAACACCCCTGAGTGAATTAACAGTTATCAAATGCCAACTAAGGCCAGGCAGCCAATGGGGTGCCTGCTCTGTGGAGAGAAAGGATCATTTGGCGTCCATGGCAGAACTTTTATCGGGCTTCATATCTACACTTTTCACTTCTGGACCCCTCTTGGCTCGCTTCTTGCTGCCTAGATTGCCATCGCCAATATCAGTGTCTAGCGCTCATTACTATCGCAGATCGTATTGTGCAACTTGATTTAATGACAGATTTCGATTTTCTGCCGAATACGAGGCTTTTTTGTTAGGACATTTAATTGAAGAGCTGCACCTGTTCGCCAACGCCATCGCACGGGCAGCCAGAACAAGATGATCGTGTGCAGTTACCATATATTTCACGCTATCATTCAAATACTGTACGTACGCTGAAAAATGGTTTACCCTCCCCCCGCACAACCTCCTCAGAAAATCCCCTCATACCTTCCCCCCTCCCCCCAATAAATTTTGTAAATTGTTTACCTGTATTTAAAATAAGTTATTTTTCTAAGTATCAAGTGAGCATTTGATTTTTGAAATTCAAACTCTTCCTTAATATCTTTCCTTGTGAAGCGTATCATTAAAATATTAGCATGCTAGCTTTATACGTCAGTTCTCGTATATTTCTGGTATGTACTTTTATGAATTTAAACTATTTAAACGTTTCATTTGCATCAATCTGCTGTTTCAAACACATTTTATAACGCAGTAATACAGTTGAATATTGCTGGTACAACCTGTAGAATCCCACAAATGATTGGGAAGACACTAACAATTCTAATTATGCCCAAGTCTGCCCAATATGCAGACATTTTAGCAAGCACGTTTCTGATTCAACTACTTATTATCAATACTAAATGTATTTGTCCTATTGTAGAATTGGTCGTTACTAAAATCTAGCATATTTTATATGCATGTACTTTATAAATGTCCCGTTTATTTTATTTATTTTTAATTGAAAATTTAGATTGCAAACTCTAATGCATGCCTTCGGTTACTGTATTTTGTGTTTTTTTTCATATCTAATTATCGGGACACGTAACATTATGTGAAATATGAAAGCTATTAGCTGATGACTGATTCTATGGGGAGAAAATATTGGTAGCATTGAGAGTAATTAAAGCAAAAAACGTAGTAATTGAAGGTGTGCGCTTTTAGTACACCTTAATAAGTTTATATATATATAGAAAATGAGTTTCTTTCCTCAAAATTTGTTCGTGGATCAATGTCCCTTCAAGTTTTATTTGCACAGCATCTGTAAACGTGAAAATGACTCATAATCAAACATGGTTAAATGTACTTGCATTAAACTTTGAATTATTTCTTCATCCAATCATCTTTTTTAATAAAAGGAGAAATTAAAATTATTTCAAACCTATGATTACCTACGTGCACATACAACAATACAATTAGACTATTTCCCCCTGGAATTAATGCGTTTTTATAATTGCTGTTATTTTCCAAGTGTTTATTTCTACAAGAAGACGTATGATCGATCCTCTTAATTAATTATTTCTACATCTAATCAATTTATGTAAATAAAAAGAGAAATAGAAATTATATTGCGGTGTATCCCATGGCAACTAACAGCATTATGCTTGTTTCAAGGATGGAGTTGTGTGCCGACATTCATTAAGACCATCCGCATTTAATTGAGAAATCATCTTTAAACATCCAATAAGTCCTCGATGTCAACTAATCCAAAAAATATGCAAATGACCCCCAGCATTGACAGTTGGGTTTGGTCTCCGTTCCATTTTTTTTTGTGACCGCACGTGATCCACCCTCTTCGTTGTCGCCATTGTGACGTCACGTGTCCGGCAGCAAACAGCGCCCTGAGCGGCACGTGGACCTAATGTGAGGGAGTGAGGGGAAACGCTACAAAGGATGCTGGCATCCCATGAAACAAGACAAATCTTTTTTGGTGGTGGGCTGATACCCGACTGTAACAGATGGTTGATAACTTTTCCCCAACCATTGCTCCTCTGATTTCCACTTTGAGGGAAACGGAACACGTGTCCGCGAAGAATTATGGGAAAAATTGCATTTGCGGAGAGTAGTCACGCGTGATTGGCCAATTAATGGACGCATTGACCCACAGCGATAAATTTTCTTGTTCAAAACACTAATTGACTCGTTATAATTCATTAATTTTGGCTGGCAACGCTACTGATTTGAGGGCTATTGCGGTTATTTTTCAATGAACACTAGCAGGAAGTTCTCCATTGCTCATGGAAGTTTTAATGGAGATTGAAGCAGGAATTTAAAGGCATTCGCATTTGTTATAATTAATTAAAACTTTGTTTGATGTTTCAAACTTGAGGCCGATTCAAGTTTAAAACGAAATTCCATCAGGGAACATCAGGGACAGTTTTATACCGCAATGCGCAACAGATCCTGTTTAGGATATTCGATTTCATTGTTTTTTATTCAAGTTTGTTGCAATCAGCAACAGGTAAGAGAGTAACTTATTTCTGGATGCATGTACATGTATGTTTTTAAGCCGTTTGCCCCTATCGGCCAGTTTACATTTAAACGAATGGTAGAAAACGTCCTTAGATGCATGCTGCCTCTTTCAAGTAATTCACGTTGGGTACTCAGGAAATTCTCACGGGTTTTAATTTGAGGATTTTGAGCTAGCGGAGAATAGTCATATTTTATAGGAAATATTTCATTTCGAGTGATTCCAATAAAGCGTAGCATTCTAGTTGTCTAATTTCACCTTTTTTCTCCAATCAGCTCAATATTTCGGATATTGCATAGGAGGATAGAGAAATTGCGACCTTAATGAATACCTCTCGCCGCCATTTTTTTCTTTTATTTAATTATACGCGATAGTTTCAATTTACAATTAGAGCAGCTAATTTGTAACACTGCGAGCTGCCCTTTTATATTGTGCAGAGGTTCTTTACGAAAAATCTGATGCTGCAAGTTGTGTAACGAAGGGTGTTGTTGCAGGTAATTAAGCATGTAAATGGAAATATCAGGAGGCATTCAAGGCACATGTGCCTTTCTTTCAAAATGGCTTTCGTGGCGGCCACTATGCTAATAACCGACAATTTCTGCTCGCAACAATAACTGTCGACGTTTTTCTCACTTGGCAAGTGTCAGATGGTAACGTGAACGCACATGTTAGATTTGTTCCCACGTGATGAAAATTGGATATGCTTGGCATGCAGCATAATGCAGCGCCCAACAGCGGCTGAAATCGGCGTAATTATGCTGCCTAGACAAGCGTGACGTAAGGCCAGATGGATGCGGGAGTCAGGGGGAACTTTCCAATGGATAAAGAAGAAATATGCTTCTTTTATGCTGTAATTTGGTCGGGATTTTTATTTAAATTAAAATGCCCGAAAAACGTTTTTGGCCATAAATTGTTCGTGCAATTTTTTAAATGTCAGCGGGCTGGGGTTTAAAATTTTATCCTCTTGACTCTTTGAAGTAAAAGTATAACTTGGAATTGTAGGGTTTGGCGAGGTTAATTTTATCAAAAGTGTTATTTTGCTTAGAAATTTTGCAAATAATTCTTCGAGGATTTTTATGTCCATTTTTCGGTAGCTTACCTTAACTCCACTGTGCCATCAACAAAAATAAATTTAAATAAAAGTTAGACCAATGTTATTTCCTTTTAACTTTGTGGTGGTTGTTGCTTAGGAAGTTTTCTAAACTGTATATCTTCAAGAAAAAAAAGTTTTCAGAACGTTCTGTATTTTTACACAATTATTGACAAGTACTGAATAACTCACGACAGTAGGTTTAAAAAGCTCCACATTTTTTATTTTATTTATTTTAAAATACCTTGTATTTGAATTACATGTATCTCTCTCAAATGCATGCGGAGCTGCTGAAATGCAAAAAATGTTAATGCATAATTTCATTGAATTGGAAACCCGTTTTGTCTAATTTAAAAAGTAGACTTAAATTATAAATTGCTTTAGCTGTTCACGTAGCTGAAATGTCTGCCTCAACTTTATAATGCGGCTACGCCTTCCCACATTTAAGCCATTTAAGTAATGTTATGAAACTACTTCACTTTTCTAAACAAGGTAAACCATTGAATTTGAATTTGGCCGGATATCTGATTTTCGTAAAGAATTTTCGTTGCTGATAAGCAAAGAATAACCAAAATATTTGGAAAAGTCATTTTTTTCCTTTCGGTATAGGTTTATTTGAACTGCTTGGTTTATTTGACATTTGATTTTTCCTGTTTGTAGACTGCATTCACGCTCTTTCTGTATCTCTGCATTTATTTATAAATAGCGATAACAAAATATAACTCAAACCATCAATGTGAAACTATCCAGGTTATGCGTGTGCAACCATCACTGGCAACTATAGAGAGGCGAAATGCGTGAGGCAGTCTAGTAAATAGGTTAGTTCTGAGTTTATATTATTTTGAGAAAAAAATGAATATTCTGTATACGTTTTGACACAGTGCATTTTTATTTTTAAGACTTGATGTTTTCTGTTAAACGAAACAAACGTGTAGTTACATGATACTAAACCTTTGTATCTTTTTCAACGGATTACATTTCACATAAACTTCCAAGAAATGAATTTATTGCCCACAAAATATTATTTGATAAGCTAATGGTGGTATCCATAAATGCAAGGAGCATTATAATACGTTAAATAACAATTCGTATGTTGAATTTGGTAACACCGTATATTTTATCTCCATTGTGAAGCTCTGAGTCTGAGCGTAAGCTCTTTTTATATCTCTCCCATGCTTACAAGTAGGATTTCGAGATGTATTTCTAATCCTTTTTTTAAACACTGTTTTCCAAATGTTTTATGCCACGAAAGTAATAATGAGGGATTAAAACCATTGAGGTTCTCATTTCTCCATCCTAAAAAAGGGTTAGTGTTGACATTTAAATTAAAATCATGTTTCACGGTCGCTGTAATCTCTCAACATGAATAATAATAGTTCGATAAATTCAGGATTAAAACCATATTTCATTTTATTTGATCCAAACTTCGCACGCTTGCATGGTAGAAGTTGACGGGTTGACTTAGCGGATTTATTATTTTATGTGCAGTATAGAATATTTAATGATTTGAACTGCATATACATTGAGTTTCAAAGTCCTGTCAAAGGTACGCCGTTGAATACAAACATGTTGACAAGGAATGCGTTGACTCTTTAGACTAGAACGATAGTACATTTTAATGTGCCATAATGCACGTAACCCTATTTCCAGAATTTGCAAACTAGCTAGCCGTTCAAGGTTCGGTACCCTAAGGCGAAATTACTTCCTGAAAATTTAATCACAACGCTTCAAATTGTGTTGATTTGCGCAGCGGGTTGTTGGATTTGCCATATTGACTGAAGCTTATTGAAAATCGAAGCTGACAATTTAGAGGATGCCCGTCAAGAGATTAAAAACACTCGCAAATGAAAGGTGAGCGTCTTATCAGAGGATTTGCCTAAAAGATAGTTCAAATTGCCATTTTTCTTTGTACACAATGCAGTTACTGTCCACAATTTATGGATTCATAGTTCTTTATATAGCCTTCTAAAAAATTGTGATTGTTTTGCGATTAGTTTTCGACAAACTTGATTCACACAAGTTTGCTACGCATTATTTCCTCATCCTTTATGTTATTAATGGAGTTGCTGTTAGGGACGCACGCACTTCTGTTCACCTTATTGGTTTACCTTTTGAACATGATCATATACCTGCACAGTATCTATTTATTGTTGAGGGTCCACTATTAGGGCTCTACTAATCCTCGTTTTTTCCTGGTCGGATTATATATGAGATATGGAACTTAAGATATGAATTAATGAACAGGAAGTCAATCATAAACCCAAAACTGTAATGCCTTTTTAGTATTATTTGTTAATACCTTGTATACGGATTGATAGGTATTAGCCCACCCTCCAATTGCGCCCCTCATGTATTAACCCCGCTTAAAAGCCAGCCTAAAAGCTTATGGTCATTTGATGATTGTGGCTGGACAGAAAAAAGTGCGTGTGCCACAGGACTATGGGATTGAGCGAAGTCCAAACATGGGTATGGACGGTAGGGTGTGCGCTGGGACAAAAAAAGGGGGGGGGACACTCTTGAGCTCGGGTTTTTAAATAATGAGTGCCCCATTCACAAGAGCCCGCTAAGCCGGATTAGCATGTTGAAATGTCGATGACCAAACTCTAGATTCGTAATTAAGTTGGAAGTCAGCCACTTTATTTAAGGGAATTTTTTGTGAAATTGGCCCTGCCAGACCCCATTTGGAAGTGGATTGTTAAGGGCAACCGAGTGGTGGCGTATTATTTCACTCAGAAACGAAATAAATTGAATGCCATGGAGGCAGCCAGGAATTAAATTAGATCGTCCGTAGCATCATCCGCGCACTCCGCGCAAAGGACGAGATTAGTGGGACAAAATGCGCCTCTCATCTCCCTGGTACCCCAGAGTATTACTAGTGGGATACATTTCTACTTAAAAATAGTATTAAACGATCATGAACGAGTCCTCATCGATATTGTCCCCAACATTGTTTGATGTTCAGAACCATTAATACAACTTTGCTCAGGATATTTAGCATGTTTTAAATAAAGTAATAAAAAGGTTACAAGCATAAGCAAAATTGATGACAAAATGCTTTATTTACGGGTAGGCCTATCGAGGTTCGAATGTGAACAAACCTATCCCGAGTATGATTTCATCTTTATTTACACTTTAAAATATATGTGCTAAGTTTTTGCCGCGGATTCTTTAATTAAATATACGTGTATAAATATTTTGGAAAATATTGAGAAAACTAATGTTGGGTATATTCATTAAATGGCATCATTGTTCATATATCGGAACTGATGATGAGCATGGTTCCCTTTTTTAACGTGTTGTTCTAAAAATCATCAGTTATCCTTCAAGCAACAGCTGATCCTGACATTTTATAATGCGTCCAAATTTAGCTACAGAGCGCATCTCAAATATCCACATAAAATCCTTTTCCCATCTCCAATTTTAAACAAAAGGTGCACTGCAGCGCCAATAAAAGTTTACATAATCATCCATATTCACTTACAAATTTGCCATTGTCAGCTCTTAAAAGTCTGATATTTTCGAAGGTATTGTGAAACTGATGGGCTGACTACAATGGAAGGTATTGTTAAGGGGCAATTTCCAAGTTGGGGGCTCTCCATGCACTATATTCAGACAGATGGCCGAATAGAATAGCGAAAAGGGGGTTTGGAAGCCACGCGAACAGGCTTAACATGGAAATCGCAATAATGAGAGACTTTTATTAGGAAATTGGACACAATAGCCCACCTTCAACGAGGTCTTGCAAAAGTAGTTCGCAAATGAAAATGCATTGTTCAGCAAGCGACGTAGTTTAGGTAATGATGCCGAAAACGTAACTTAAGCGTGGGTGAGAACATGTTGGGCAACCTGCATTTCAAAAGCAAACGTGAGTTTCATGGATAAAAAATGAGTTAATCGCTGATTATCTTTTTTAATTGCACTCATGAGCTATTCACCCATCTATAGGACTTCATTTATTTTGGGAATCGTTTAGAAAAATAGTTTTTTATATATTCCTGATATTACATATTAATTAATTTAATGTTTTATGTTGCATTATGTCGAATGGCTAATCAAAAACGTGTTTTGTAAAGCAACGTTAATGTATGTGTTCGTATTATTCGACTACAAGTACATTTAAAATATTATATCTAAACTTGTATGTTTTGAAATGAATGCAAATTATTTTGGAATGAAACGCTTATTTAAATTAACAAATTTGTGATATTCCTTTGTTAAATAATTTTCCAAATCAAGTCATAAGTTGCTTTTTGATTCTTGGAACAATAAAAAGAATTATGGATGGTGCCATTGTTCAACGTATTCTGAGAATACGTGTAAATGCTCAACGCTATTGATTTGAACGTCCTTACAGATGGCGCTGCAGTTACCACATGCGCAGCTAGCGCCACCCACGGGGGCGTGGAACACGTAAATTTTAATTTTTAATCGACGTATTATTGCCAAGCATGATTACCATAGTAATAGCCAGGTCGATGTGAAAATATAGGTTTTTGATAAGACACGTGACCTTTGTCAACAAGCAAACACGGTAACTACAACAAGTCCGACGGCGATTTCTTAATTCTCAGATTCAGCAATCTGCCGTTAGGAACAACTTTGACCTTTAGCTCCGCGTTATTGATTTCTCCTGGATTTTCAGTTTTCACCCTAGCTCCATATATATTTTTAGATATTGAACCAGCATTCGACGTGAGCCAGATTTTTAAGTCGTTGTAATGAGATGTTAGCAAATATATCAAACAGCAATTCTCGAGAGACTTCGACTCAACTGCTTGAGAACGGAAGGGGGCGCCCCATTCCCTTTACTTTCAACGATCTTAATTCATATCGCAGTTGCATTTAATTAAAAATGTCTTACTCGGAGCGCTTAATTGATCGATTTCGGTTCACCGGAGTTTTAATGCCGAGCTTCAGCTCGCTGCGATCGGCGAGCTAATAAAATATTTATACGAAGTTTCAGCACGAATTAATAAATGTGTTTTCCAAACGATAACGAAGATGGAAAGGAAACATAAAAAAGATGAAGCGTGGGCTTCACGTCCTCCTCCTGGCTTATTATTGCTTTTCCTAACCAAGAAGTAAATCCAAATTAAATTGGACGTTAAAAGGTTGGATTGATGACAGGAATGGGATGAAGCGCGAAGAAACTGGGAATTTCGCCTGGATTTCCAAGAAGTTATGAACGCACTCTGATTTAATTAGAAGCCTGCTTAGTAGGCCTTCGTGGGCCACAAATATCCTCCCAGGCTAATGCGCTAATTAAATGCCTTATAAATCTGCTTCCGTATTGATCACGCAAATTAAGATTGGAGCGGCTGCGCTTAGCGAAATAATGGCTTCTTTCACCAGGTTGTTCTTGGAAGCTCAATGAACCGTCGATGTGTTTACCTAACTAATTAATCTGTAATTTTCTAAATCTAATGAATTTAAAATTTTTGATAACGTTATCGTGATACGTTTAATACGTTGATAACGAATTGATAACGTTATTCTGATTACACCGCCGTCGCGACTGAATGCATACATGTATACTGTATTTAATGATACTGATTTTCTTTTTACAGTCGCCAGGTTTTCTTCAAAAACTGTTTACTTTTATTAAAAATAGGATGTTAGATTGTGTATTATCATTGCTACGTACCCTTACGAATCTTACAAGATAAGATGGGCTAGGCTTTAATCCACTCTTTTAGATTGTAAAATTGAGCAATTGACAGATGAAATGCTTGCATGAGTGAGCCAAATGCGCATCTTTTCATTTAAACAAGCTATGAAAACATTATTTCTACAGGTATTACAGGTAAGCTAATACGTGTATATCCCGTGATACATGTCTTATACATGATCTTATATGTCCCTCACAAGTTTTTGCACAATTTTGCAGTTAAAATGGGGAGATTTTTAAATGAAAAAATATTTTTCTTATAACTGTAAACCTTTACACGTACAATAAGCTTATACGTAGGGAGCAAAGCTATCTAAATCAGTGATAAAATTACCCTTAGTTTGGTTGAAATGACTGCTGCCAGTGTTTCTTCAAAAAAAAGTTGATATCAGACTCGTTTACTTCTCTCTTCCCAAAATCATTTCGTCGTTTTAATAGGTGCAATTTTTTTTCCGGAAATTTCTGCTTCAGGAATGAGGAATTATCATCTGAGTTTTGGTAAGCCCATAAATTCGCGTGAAACGAGGCGAGAGGAGAGGGGACTTCCTTCCACTCGTGACGCTCGATGGTTCCCCTAAATCACTCGGGACCCTGTACCGTTCAATGGGTTTCATTGGGTTCCCATTCGGGTTTCGTGAGGCAAGGGTTGTGCAACTCCCCTGAATGCACGTGCCATGTGCAAACACCAGTTTTAGGTTCACTTCGCTTGGCAAATGCCGGTTGAACGAAGCGCAAAAAAGCAGAAAAAATGGACAATGCGGCTGGTGGGTATTTTTGTGTCATTTTAGCGACCGCGCTAGTAAGAGCTTTGGCGCCCATTGAACGACCGGGGCTTTATAGTCGGTCCATAATCTGCGAATTCGAATTGCGGATCGAGTTTCCTTCGCCTCCACTTTTTATGCCTGATTTCTCCTCCTGCCGATATTTATGAACGGCATTACTTTTACAATATGTATAAAAGAACACTAGCTGCGCTGGTGCAGCGTGCAAACGTGATTATCAGATTGTAATGGGGAAAGCTGAAAAGTGCTTCAACTAAGATTTCGGCCAAGGAGACGCGCAGGAATACTTCCTGAGAGGATTAGCCTTGGCCTCCTCACGGTCACCTTGGTGGGGGTACTTCGGGAATCTGCAACCACTTCACTTTTAATTGTTTATAATCATTGTTTTAGGGTAGCTATGCGAAGCTTTCTTATCTGGATGACTACACAGTACCCATGACATTGGTCAGGAACGTAAAAATTATACGCAAGAACTGCGTTTTTTTAGCCAGGTTATAAACCTAAACATTATCAGGTCGAATGAAGTGACTTTCAAGATATATTGGGCGCATCAGTACACTCCTTTAGGCCGACACAAAAGGATGCCCACCACGTAAAAAAGGACGTATTTTTTGCTATAAATATTTTTTTTTAAATTCTAAATTTATTTTCCGACGTGTAAAGCTGGTCGTCAACTAGGGTCTGCATTATTTGGTATGACTTGAAAATGTCCTGTTTATTTCTGAAAAATTGATTAATTTGATAAAAAACTTATGCGAATTCCGGAAGCTGTTTTTCCTCTCTAAATGAAACCTCCGGAGAGGTTTGCATAATGTTTTTTTTTCAAATTTATTAAACTTTTTTTTTATAAATAAACGGGACATTTTCAAGTTGCACAAATAACGCAGACCATTTCTACAGCAGAAAAAAATAATTTAGCAATTGTAATAATTATTTGAAGCAAAATGCTTTAATTTTTTATGCCTTTATGTTTACATAAGGCATCCTTCTGGCTCATAGATAAACGCATCTTATAAATGAATTAACAAATTGTTGATGCCAGACATCGGTGCAATTAATCCTAAAATTGGAATTACTGGGCAATTGTTGCTGGGGAATGGTGCAAGAAATTAAGTTTTTGAAAATATCGAAACGTCCTTTCATTTTAATGCCAGTAAGAAGTGGGAAATTCAGGAGGTGACAGAAAAACAGCGTTTTCAATAGACAGGACGAAGTGATGAAAATTCAATATTATGTAAGGTATAGATATAGTTGTATGAAAATATTTTCTTGTAATACTATGGTACCTTCGTTTTTATAAACTCCCCTGACCCTAAGCCTATGAAGGTAGGCAATCCCTGCTTACCTCTGTGTTATGTTTGGTTGCTATCGTTCCGTATTCAAAGCGGAACTCCTCTCTATCGAAACGGTCAACTTTTCGAAACGCTCCCTTTTTCCCTGGGGATGCACGCTATGGTTAGTTACCGGAACAGGGAATTGTTGCGCACACAATAAAGGAGTAAATGGCGCTCCGTAGTTGGACCTATCGAAGCACAATGCCGTAATTAAGAGCGTGTCGGGCCTAACCCTTTGCACACTTCATTTTGGAAACTGCATCCAACCTGGCTGGGTCACGTGTCCCAACGTATGCTCGTTATTTTAGGAGCGTGAAAATGAATGGCTGAGAGCGACAAAAGCCAACCAACAGGGTCAGGTTTTGCTGCCGAGAAAATGGACCCTTTTGACACACGTAGTTTACTATCTTTAAATATTGTTATTTACGAGCTCGCGATTACGACCCGCGTTTGTGAAGTTTGATATATATAATCTCACCCTAGAATAATGGCCGAGAAAACATATTGTTGTCGTGGTCCGCATCAGAACGGCGATGCTTTGTTAACGCGGGTCACCGAGGCGTTTGGCATGTGTGTGTGTACACGATGACGCAATGGGGATTATGCTGTATGTTTATGGCGTTTTTTCAACTAACGTTTGTGTTCTAGATTCCCAACCATAATTTGGGACTACAAAATCGATGAAGGCACCATATTCAAAGCAAGTTTTCATTGGCTTCTTATGGGAGCTATCACATTTTCTATTTCATCATTAGATTGTGAAACATTGTTTCTAACAACTTACCTAATTATTTCTTTAGCATTGCGTTTTTATAAGGGTATTATTGTTTATACAAAACTTATATTGCAAGCTATTGTTTACACGTTGCATATGCATTTACATTTTTGGAGATATTTTGTTTTTACTAATGGTTGAGAACTTATTTTTGATTTTTTTTAAAACGATTTTCGTGACAATAATTCATTATGTCATTTTCCAAATTTACGTTTTGTCTTGTGTTACATGTGTACATGTGATAATGTTTGCTAAATCGTTTTCGTTCACAAATTTTCGCGTTTTCATAAGAATATACATACATGTATTTGTATTTCTAGAACTTTATATGATCCTACACTAACCTTCACTACCTCATGTTTCAAAGTTAAATTTTTTCCCTCCTTTTGAATTTTAATGGGTTGATCAAATCTAATAATGATATTTCTTTGCTGGCTGTAAGATACCGAGTTTAATTGAATTGATATTTGCTCTGGTCTTGGTTCTGGCGTATTTTCTTTGGATGCCATCCAGGATCAAGCCGGGATCGGCCTTAAACAGGCTTAAATGGGGTAATTTCCAGAAAAAGGAAGCTGAGTTATGGCAAGTAACAAATGTCATTTTGAGGGAATCTATAAGGTGGCGAACGTCAAAGGTCGATCTTAGGTGGACGAGGTTGAAAAGAAATTCCCGTGCGTTATCCTTGGCAGAGGGAAGGGGAATATTGCCATTCGTATTAAGGCTAGTTGACAAATGTTGACATCTCTAAAGGTTGCCATTCAATGGCTTGTCCTCAATCTTCGCCAAAGTCCGTTCCGCTACTTGGAGCAGGAAAGCGAATAATCTTTCTTTTGTAGTTTGCCCAATGTCTTCCTACTTTATAATTTCTGCTTGACTGCGGCTGGGTCGCCGAAGACCGCCATACGGGGACCCGACTGAGGCGCCCCCTACGGCTCACCACGCTATGAAATAGATATGAGACACATGTTGTCGTTTTTTCTCCACCTCCCTTCATTGCCTGACCCACGTAGCCGAATAAAAGGCTTTGTGTATCGGAATGCTTTTTGATTACAAAATCGATCCGAGGGACGTGGCGATGGGCGATCGTTACGATCGCCCATCCAAACTCTGGACCACTTTTTTGCCAGGGAAAATGCAGACATTTTAATTTTCTGCTGCATGGGGGAGTTTGGAAAGTCAGTTTGTCTCGACAGCCTCAGCTTTCGTCGGATTTAAAGCCACTTTCACACGAGACATTACCAACAGGATGGAACTGTGGTCTGTCTGTCTTGTTGCCAAGATGCATTCGTGCAGTTTTTAAAGTATCGATCTAAAGTCTTCACAGGTGAAAAGCGAATTGCACCAACCATGACTTAGGTGTACTGATTCATCAGCATTGGTTAGAATAAAAGCGATGGTAATTGAAAAGCTTCATATGAATGAATGCGTGGCTAGTCATCACAGGATGTGAAGGTTTTGAATGATACCTTAGTTACCAATGCGCCCTCCCAGATATCCGATTGAGTAAATTCGTCTACAAGAGCACCTTTCTTGTCAGCAATGTTTCGGTTGTGTAAGATACCATACACACGTTAATTTAAATTATTTATTACTCGGTGCACTGCCAACCATCTCTACTTCTGTGACCCTGCTGGTAAATAAATAAACTGCCCTTTCAAGTAAATTCTCGTTGACCCCCTGTACGCATTTCCACGATAAATCCGTCGTAATCCAACCAGACAGCTTTTCTTTATGCGGTCCACTCCGATTGAGCAAGCATTGCTGATAAAAACGATGGTATTGCTGCATTATGGCATTCATAAATACTCTCTTGAGCATCGTTTTCTGCTCGCTTTGCTCGCAATTGCTGTTGCGCTCTGTTTTACGACCGACTGGAAATCGTTCATGAAACATCCGAAATCGCGCAGGATTCCAAGATCATAGATGGCAATAATGGAATAATGGATGTCTGAGGTGGACACTGGCCATTTTAAACTTAATAACGTGGCTCCGTTCGAGCGGACTTTTATCTACTGGACTGTGCAGAGCCAGCGGTCATCTCGATGCACTCGTCAATCTGTAATTGATATTAAGTCGAAGACTTTAAAAGCCTCCTTTTCTTGATCGGCCATTAATCGTCATCTGCTAGCTGATTGCATTTTTTGACGCCAAATTTAAATCATTTCCTCGCAGTTGCATGACTTTCCGTAAAGTGGTACTTTACGAAACAGAAAACGTTCTATTCAAGATCCGATTCTCTTAAATGAGTTTTTTTCTAAAATTCTGTATGAGCTTAGTTAAACATATGCATTATTATTATAATTATTATTGAAACCAAATGGGAAAAGTTGTCTTATTTGCGGAATATCTTTTTTGTCTTTTGAAAACCGCCGTCTTATGTTGAAGTAGTGATAAGTTTTATTTTTAAATGCACTTGCATATTTTTAACATAATTGTGTTGAAATAGAAAAGAAAAAATCAATTGTATATGTTTATAACTCTTTGGGAATACCAGTGGGAAATTATAAGATAGTACATCTTATAAAATTCATGTTCAATTAAGCAAGCACAATTACAGAACGGTCTAAAAACGTGAACTGTGTCGCGTTTTGCATACACGTGATAACATTACCAATTATTTTAAACCTGACAGGCAATTATATAGCCTACTCACTGATAATCGGCTATCAGTACCTAAGAAATTCAGTGGGAGTATGTCGTGACAATCGTGAGTGAAAAGATACACCCATGAACATATTATTGTATTATACATTGATGACCTGCGATAAACTATGCAAAACATGATTAGTATTAATGCTCAACAACCTCTTGGGAGCAAATTGTTGTCTAGCTGCTTTCTGGTTATTCGTTATCTAGCCTTTTCTTCAATGTAATGTATAATATTACCAGTTGCATATTTTAGTTAAGATAATGACAGCATTCATGGGTTGTTAAAAGGCATTTAACTAACCGACATCTAAAACGTAAGAACATCTGCTTAACTTGTCCAACCGGATTTGGGATAACTCGAGACACATGCATGAACAAAGATATTGAAAAATACATTAGTATTAAACAGTCCACTTACAAGTGTGCAAAGACTGAACAAACGTTAAATGATCTGCAGGTGATAAGTTAAGAAAAATGCGTTTTGTCTTCAGATAGTGCGAAAATTTTCTTTGAAACTTTAACATTAGCAAAATAAAAATGATAGGAAAATACATTTTTAAATTTCTTCGCTTATGTCTTTGAAATAACAACATTCCTTGCATATATATAAAATCATTAGCCAGAAGATGACTTGTTTTAATGTAGTTATACCTAAGAAATGTTAAAATGCAAAACTTTTCAAGTATCCAGTTAAGGTTATTTCGAGTGAGAAAAAATTCTTAATAAAGACCAATAAGATTCTGAGTGAAATAGCCTGCTATAAATACTCATTCTCTTAAAGTATAAAAACGGATTATTGCAGTATTACTCACTGGAGACAGAAATATGGCTTGGGAATATTCATGAAAGCCGCTGCTTTTACATATATGCAATAAGCATTTGTTCCAAACGTGATTGCCGAAACAGTTACGAATGAGGTCATAGATAAATGCAGCTAACGATTGATAAATTTGAATTTGAAGAGCAGATCTGACGAAAACTACACTTTTACAAACAAATTTAATTTTGTTCGGATATAATGTCGAAGATAAATTGCTCTAAAACTATGACCATTTTAACCATAAACTGAAGTCACTGACAAAAAATGAAACTCAGGGTTGTTATTTATTTTAGGTAGATTTCATGAAAAAATAAAACAAAATACATAAAAATTGGTCTAAAGCCTCTTAACTGGTTATGTTTACTACATGAAGCTAAATAATATTTAAGATAAAACATATCTACAAATTCTCGTTTTCGGGTTGCTGCTGAAAGTTGCGATGAAAGAATGCGTGCACTTATAGCATTGCCCTTGCATACATTAAAAAAAAACCTGAGAGATGTGCTTGCAACGCCGTGGGTGTGGGGAAAATGGAGGCACGAAATCTTGCGAATGTTAAATGCAAGCCCGTGTTTATACGTTCAGTCTAAGAAAATATGTGCTCTTGTGGTCTGTGTGCGAACCAGGGGTGGTGGCGCTGCTGTGCTTCCCTAGTCACACTGCCTCCCCCTCCCCTTTTTCCAGATATTGCAGCCTGTGTATTAGTCTCAGCTCGTAAAAGTAACAGCCCTACAATTTTACGGAACGTCAAGTTGGATCGTTAACTTCTGGTAGATTAAATCGAATTAAATTAGATGAACTTCGTATATCACGTCTACATCAGAAAGTCATCGTCAGATGAGAAGCTGAGAAAGAGGGGATAAAGATATAACAGGAGCTAAGAGAAGGAAGGATATTGATATGAAAGAACCGAGCCACTTTGCGAGAAGAAATATTAAGAAACTGGCAAAATGACAATGAAAAACTCGACTGAGCCAATGGTAGTTGGGGCAAGAAAGCAAACGTGTGAATTCATACAACCCTCATATTAATAAATATGAAGACCCGCCATCCATTAACCCTGTGCCAAGCGTCAAGAGGGGCGCCGAATCCCATCTTTCTTGATGCGAAAAGTTGGCGACACAAGGCACTTCGAAGAGTATTAGGGCCAGGCTCAAGCAATGAACATTTGTCTAACTTGTTATAAACTTTTTCTTCAATAAGCTCGAAGCTTTTATGCCATTCGTAAAAGTGAATAAGTTGGCAAATGGAAAGGGAGCCTTTTCAAGGTTTCAGACGCATATGCGCAGCTCATTATAATCCATAGAAATGTCTCTTGGAACCTGGAAACAAAGTTGAAAATGAGGAACTTTATCTAACGTTTGGTTTTGTATTGCATATTGTTTCGATTTTTATTTGAACATAAACCTTCCTATAGTGGGAAGTGAGTTATGACTAGAAAAAAACGTTTCAACTCTGTTATCATATGCATGTATTATATTGGTATAATACGAGTGTACGTAATGCTGTGCATAATTATGCATGTACTAATTGTGCGTACATAAATGCATGTACATAATTGTACATAATTAATGCATATGCCCTGTTTAGTGCCAGCTTGTCAGTGAAATGAAGCAGTTTCTCCTAAAATCTTGTAGTATTGCCTTTTAAGAATGAGAACTTGTATCTTTTGTTAATTTATTTCCTGCAGCTGGCTTAACGTCGTCATAAACATTTCTGAGAAATATAAACACTCTTGTTCAAATGGTTTAACAATCTTGTTTAGTTCGTAATGCGCACGATAAAATAATCGTGGGTATGTACTAACAATACAATGTAGTTCATTCAAAGAATGATTCAGCATTTTCACAGACAAGTTTGATTAAATTGACATAAACTTTAACAAATAAGTACAATGATGTGCAATATTTTCAGATTGAGTTGTTTTTGTTTAACACTTCTTTTAATAAATTTTGATGCATATATTTGAGTTATTAGACGCTTAATAGTTCTCACTGATTTACCGTAACACTGATTGCTTTTACAATGATACCCTTGAACATGTACACTGTACGTAAAAGTTTATACTTAGTCTAAAATTAAATATGATGTTAGATCGGCACAGTATCATTCCTCTTTAATGTTTAAACATGAGACATATTTAAAGGATTTATAAAATATTTACATGTCCATCAAAATCGCATGATCGCTTGCGTCATGTTAACGTTCTAATAAAATGTGCTATTACTCTAATGTTTGCTGATCAAAACGCCTGCGGCCCAGCCCCGTTGTTTTTTTATGCTAAGAAGTCTATATCAAAATGAAAAACTAATCGGATTCCGTGTTTTGTAGCAAAAATGGAAAGTATTTATACGCGATTTCTTAATATAAAACTTGGACAAACCCACTACAACCCAATATATCACGGGCTTACCGAAATGAAAATTTGCATGCATGGCAGGGGTCATAACGTGGTCGTGTCTGGTATCTTCGAATATCCGAACCTAATAACTTTGACAAAGCCAGCAGTTTTAGTCCTTTTCGTATAAGAGACGTCCCCAAATCGATAGAAGGAAATATCTTCATCCTATATTGAAATTTTTTCATATCGAAGGACGTAAACCTTTTGAAAGTCTAAAATGAATCTAGAATAAGATTTGTTTAATCATTTCCTCTGGCAGGCTTCAATCCCTTCTTTATGCACTGCGCCAGGGCGAGATTGTATTCTTGGTTCAAAAAATACTCGCGTTTGATACTGAATATGCTTTGATATAAGCCCAGCCTCCCATATTCTGCATGGAATGCAACTATTATGTAATTAAAATAGCGTCTGGAACTTTGGCATTTGAAATGTTATGAATTCTAGGAACGTCGGTTTTGAAAGTGGACGTTTTGGAAAAATTGCATGGCATCTCAATTAATTAAACCGTTTGAGAAATAAAAATGTCAATTTTGTTTTGTATAGATTTTGTGGAGAGTAAGCAGATTGGGCGGTACAGGGTTCTCCATGTAAGACTAACCAATTTTAAATTTTAATATTTTTCATTACCGTTACATACTGTAAGCATCGTAATATGCTTTAAGAAATACGGAATAGCTTGGATTTGTTAACACTGCGTTGTTTCACTTTCTTTGAAAAAAATCTTTAAATGGCTTCCTAATAATAAAGTAATCAACGGCACCAAATCTGGCCAAGTCAAGTTATCTGACAATGTGAATGATTGATAGTGATACATCAATTGTCAAAATTATTATGCACAGTTAACTTACAGTCGGGACGATACAGTATTTAAGGTACTCCCTAAAGCAAATCGAATATAGCCGATGCTGTTCTGGAGAAATAAAACATTTAAAATAATGTATTTATGATTGACAAATTTACCGTGGATATGTAATGTATTCACTATATTCGAAATAATTCCATTTAGAGTATGGAAAATAATTTTTCTTACCGTATTTTATTTTGTTTTTAGCGGCCTGCATGGTATATCACACTATCGATAATGTAGCACTATCGTATAAAGAACCTACATCAACTGTGTTGTCATAAAGGAGCAGAATTCGATCTATGGCGTTCTATGTGTAATGAGCTAATGATTCTATTATGACTCACAGTACCAGCTAAAGATGGCGCATTTTGCATGTTGACCTACTAAAATGTCGCTTTAGATAGACGACGATGGCAACAAATCCATGATCTCAGAATTTTTTGACCTACGTTCGAGAAGCTTTAAATGACACATGCAAGTATGCCATAGCCTTATGTTGCAAATTATCAAACTGATACTGTACGTGTCGCCTGTTCCAAGAAACACCATCTCTAATTTTCCCCAGGAGTAAAAACATGTTTTCAGTAGCACTTTTAGAGCAGAAATACGAGCGTATAGGTGTAAAAGTGTCACTCAAGGAAAACTCCAGAAAGCATGGCCAAGTTTTGTTGGAGCCATCTATAATATTAAACTCAATTTTCAGTGCCAATTTGGCACCAGTCACTTCCTAGTTTCGCGTTACAGTCCTTGTATGCCGCAACTTTGACTGTTGTACGTACATGTAGCCAATGTCGCTGTTTCTGTCAACTCATACCCGTGACTTTTTAGTCCACTCATAAGTGAGGAATTTACTCGCATTTACGTTTTTCAGTCTAAAGGAAAGATAGATAGCGTAAGCGCTCTTCCGTCTTGGGAATTTCTATACTTAATTTTTATTTTCGCTTTGCTCAGTTTGATATTGTCTACAAAACTATGATTTGTACATACTGTATGTACGAGTAGATTTATTTTCTTTATTTTCATTGATAACAAAAAACAATCTATTAGATTATGAACAATCGGAAAGGTACACCACATCTTATTTCATGCTTTTAGTAATTTGATGTTTTTCTTTATGAAAATAAAATTTTAACATGTGTTTTTCCAATTCAAATGGCCGAACATGTGTTATAATGTGACGTAGGCCTACGTGTATTTGGTAAGGCTTTTTCAACGAACGTTTCTAAAACTAACAGCATGTTTCTAAGGTGCAGTTTATGAACATGTCCACTGTTTGAACACAACTCAAGTCCTCTCGACGATTATCATCCAATTTGGACAAAATACTTCCTCTCTTACAGCTCTCTACATGGGGGTAAAAAGCGCGTCATTGTGATCAATGTAGCCTTAGTATGTCCTCTTCTATTTGCGTACTAAATTACGTTTAATCTCCGCTTAACATGACCTTATAACTTAATTTCTATGACTTCTGTATAGGGCACTCGACTTACGGCCAAATAACGAATAGATCACCTTATTATTTAAAAATGTCAGGAAAAGGACGATCAGTGAACAAGTATTTAACATTTGTAACGAATGCCAATGAGTGAAGTCTTTTAAAAACATTATAGATCAAGTTGACGTACATTCTCAAAAAAAACGTACAGGTGTGCATGTACATGGGCAATGATTGGACGGTGGAATTTTCTGACCATTACCCCTTTTTAAAACCTTCTCTCTATAACCCCTCCAAACTGACATACTTTATGGAGGGCCTCTAAACGCTATGCCGTTAGGGACATCACTTTCTTGCCTCAAAAAACTTCGAGAGGAATTGATGTTACTGGAGGCTAGGCACTATCATAACCTATTTTATGTGGGTAAAAAGCGCGTCATTGTGAATAGTGTCCTTAGTGTATCCTCTGCTATTTGCATATGGCCCAGCCAGACTAATATTTAATTGAAAGCAAAAACCGTCCATAATTTTTCTTCTTTAACAATTCCTAAAGTCGTGTAGATAGCGCAAGAAAAAACCTCTTTACCGTCTGTGGTGCTCTTGAATGCACCAAAGACTAGCGTTAAAGTGGGACTTCGAATCAATCCTTTGCAACGTTCATTGAATGAGGAACTCTGTAGGCATAGCAGGAAACTTCAAAATTGGGCGATTTGAAAGCCTCGAGTGTCCCGCAGCAGCATTTGCGAATTAAGCGTATGGCAAATGGCTGGAGATGTTAGCTGAGCACGTACGCAGCAGCTCGTCTGTGCACATTAGCCGATATATTGGGCCATCAGGCTGTGAGGAAAGTTGCCTTCTCGCAGACGGATGTGCGTAGTTGATTGCAAACCAGGAACCATGGCTAATTTAATGAGAAACGAAATTAAACCAGCAGTTGAGAATAAGGCAGGGAAACCGCACGCCATCACTCTGGGCTGTTACTTCCTCGACACTTTCTAATTAGAACGATGTGCTAATACTTCGAGCATCGCGGCTAAACGATTGATATATCATTCGATTCTATTTAGAGCCTTACTTCTTCCGTCTCGTTTTTGCCCGCCTAATGGCGGATATTAAAAAGTGATCAATGGAACGAATTTCTTTCCAATGAAAAATGGCGCGGCGCTAACTCTCGTCTTTGTTTTTTAAGACAATGGTAAGTTTGTAAGTTGCATCCTAACGATCGGTTGGACCTTAACGAGCGCAAAATTGTTCTGAACGGGGCTGTATAACGGAGCCGTTCATCAAAAGTCCACTTTTGGACACCCTAACCCCCTTTCCCTCTTCCAATTTCATTATCCTCAGAAGTGAACATCCCCGCACTAACCATGACTCGTCTTCTGCCACTGTCCAAATGGCGTTAATTTTTAGAAAAAAATATTGATGCCATGTTATCAAGGAAAAAAGTCGAAAACTGATGTCAGATGGTCTGTTTATATTTTAAAAAAAGGTCAAATTGTAATCAAAATAACTGGCACATTACCAGATAACATGGCGGCATAATTAAATATAAATGACGTCCGGCGTTGTAATGAACGTAGCATCAATTCAAAATTAAAAGAAGTCATAAATAACGTCATTTGTCGATTCTATTGCAAACAGGTCATTATATTAGATAAAATTGACTAAGAAATGATGTACGTTGGAGTATATTTTTTCAAACGGGTGATTAACATTATAAATAACCAATATACACTGTCTTTATGGAAAGTGATGACGTCCATTAAAAAACATATCTAAAATAACGTTTATTTAGTTAGCATGACCAGCATGCATGAAAAACTAAATCCTTCGACCATCTTAGCATTTCAAGAATTGCTCCTGAGAGGCATAGCAGTTCATCTACGCATCACCGTGTTGCTGATATCAATCATTTTTGAAGTAGCCATATGTTTGTTGTCCTGCCAGAAAGTTTAGTGATGGTTAGTGTAAGACGGAAAAATGATTTACTTTCATTTCCATCAGCAGTTTTAAGTAGATCTTATACGAAGCAGGCACGGTACATTATACACACCGAGAGCATCCCGCTCGCTTGCATTATCGACATAAATCTTTTGAAAGCACGAATTGACGACAGAACACAATAGTATAAAGAGTGACTTCATGATTTATAAATCGTTTCACTGCAAATCTGATCCGGGTTAAAAGCAAAGAAAACAGTCTGCGCCAATTAATCAGACGTCTTTTTTTTCATATGCATTCCGGTTCATTTTCACTGCACTTACCTTTTCCTTCATTTTTTGCATCCCACATCTTGTGTAACGTATAGATGCGGATATAAAGGCGGATACTTTTTCATGGGCAGACGTTATTAATCGTGGGGTTTTTTTTCACTTATTTTCTCGTCTCCGCTCTCGCGAGTGGATATTTATTATCGTTTTATCTTATCGTTGCGCTCGGGTGACTTCAACTTAAGATCGAAAGCAAGACAAAAACATCCATTTTTCTTGCTCTGCTGCTAAACAGCTCCGAAATTATGTATTAAGGTAAAAGATAAGATGCTAATGCACATTTTCTTACTTAACATTGTGCGCATTTCGCCACTGTGGGGGCATAAATCGTAAGTTTATGGCCCATGGAAGGTAAAGTGGCATAAAATATGCGAGAGGAATATATAGCGCGAACTTTGCTCACGTACTTAATTGCATGTTTTACACGAAATTGTCTTAGGCAGTAATTTTGATGCAATTAATGCATATGCAGGTGCCTTCCCCTTTAAAGGAAAGAAGAAGCATCCATTGAAGATTAACTGAAATTAAAATATGTTTGGACGATTTATTTTGGCCAGAACATTATTTATTCTAGTCTTTTGCTGATACATATTCTGGGCTGGCACACAGTTTCCATCTATGCTTATTTGGTGGCAAGTTCTGTTATTTCAAAGAATATAAACGAATTAGTTGCATCATTTAGCGTGAAAAATAATTCCACGGAAAACGGACATGAGATTAACTGTGATGCTTTGTATTAAAAACCGTGATGAATAAAAACTTCGAAATCCGTTCTGTACGAAGTTTTTATTTGTGTGAACTGTCATTGGTATAAATGTTCATAAAGTTATCATAATAAAACAAATTCAATTAAGAAAAGCTAAACATATATAATTTAAATGCATATATAAGCTTTGAGATTAAGATATTGTTTGTTTAAAATCCTTTCTAACAGAACCAGATAATTTTGTTACCTAAATTGAACACCAATCGTTCATTTCATTTAGATGCATTTTAGAGACCTGCAGCTGATCTGTGTTATATATAGCAGCGATTTTAAAGGGGAGCGAAATATGAAATTTCATTATAAGTGAAGGAATTTTAGATAGCGCTCACGGCGCGGTTAATGTACCTGTCACGTCCACGTGACAAATGCAATTCAACGTTTTTGCACGTTTTAAACGCCGAGTGATCAATTTTGTACGCCGTGCAATGCAATTTCATTTTCTGCATTTATTTTTAAACAGAAACTGTCATCGCCATTGATACCGTTTCAGAGTGTCGCCTGTCAGGAACACATGTTCGTCAAGTGTGTTTGATCCTTTAAAGATCGGAACTCTTTTTCCGAGCTTCCTTATAGTGTCAAAACGTATATTTAGCTGACATCTTAAACTTCCTAGAGATGCTCTGAGCGTTAAAATTTGAATTTGGCCACTATGCGAGCGAAGTTCCTGATGCCTTCGTGTTAATGATTTCCCAATTCTCAAGAACGAAGTATTGGATTTTAAAATAAACGGATTAAATAATCGTAATTTAACGCATGACTTGGATAGTGAACTACATAGATTGTCCAAAAGCATAGACTAACTACTTAACACTATCAGGATTTCCCACTTCTCATAAACGTTTTTTTATAGAATTAAATTACTGAAGGAGTGTATTATACATGTAGTTGATCGAGTGCAATACGAGTGTCCTCCAGTCTTTTTAATTTTGTGGAAACTTTGATAAGAATATTGTAAATCCTGATATGTAGTGTTAAGCTAGTCTACTTTTGAACAATTTACATTTGTTCAAAATCCTTCACAAAGATGCTTGAAATTTTGTAATTTTGAAATGTGTTATTTTCAGAAAATTCAGTTGGGAGAATATGCATGTGCATGAACTGTATATTTGTGAAAAGTTTTCATCATTAAGCACTTGATAAACTCTTGAGCATAGTAAAATTCGGTACGCTCGTACAGAAAAGTAAAGTTTAAATATGTGAATTAAAATGGTAAAACGCGTTTTTAGGCGTAAATTGCACGCAAACGTGTTGATGGCATGTAACTTGTAACTTTAAAATAATTGTAACACATTGTCAAGAAAACTTGCCACTTTCTTTCACATCGCACGTTTTAAATAAGCATAGCATGGCTATATTCAGAAAACATGTGCCAAAACATGTTAAAGTTTAACATGTACCTATTATTATCCTGTTGTAGTTGCATTACGGCTACATTATTTGGTAACCTGCATTTACCAGCAGACGATCTAATTGTGAAGCAATTACCCACGCACTCCATGATACTGCTACTTACGCACTTCTGTAATGCTTTTAATTAAATTCAGTAACATCTTAGTGAGGGGAGGGGAAGGATAGTTGAGACCATTACACACCTTGCGAGAGCAAACGTATTAATGGGGTTTGAGCAACTACTCAGATGATTACTTAATTGTATCTTTTTTACTATTAAACTCCTCATTATAATCCTGCCCCTCATTCTTATCGGCAGAACTTCGATTGATTACTGCAAACGGGTTCGGCATTCGGTTCAACTTCGATTGAAAGCGTGCATTGTATCAAACCATGGCACCAGAACGTTAATTAAACATGCCTTTGTGCTGACTGATCACTAATTTGCGAGAGCTGAAACGTGCCAATCCGGGGCTCGGAGCAGATGGATGCGATGGCGCTGGCAGTCGGTTATCAGTAACTATCTGGCATTGAAGTGTTTGGTACCCAGGAACGTTTTTTAAGCACTATCTTTCTTCCATACCTAGGTTCGCTGAGCTGCATTTTCAATTAACCCCTTTGAAGAGCACGAATTGAAACGCTGATAAACACGGCTCCTTTGTCGCTGAACGAATTTTCCGGCAGGCTAGTCGCTTTTAAAGATCGGTGACATTCTTGCCACCGGTCGCCCGAATAGTGCATCTGGATAAAGGGAATAAAGGGGTAAGGCAAGGCGGTGCGCTGAAGCGCCCTCAACCGGAAAGACAACGTCTCTATAGCAGATTACATGGCCTGAATGCTTGTATCCGAGGGGAAAATCGGGACCTGCGTCGGCAGGGAACCGGAAGGGGGATCGATACTAATAATGAACATTCTACCTGCAAAGGCGAGCAACCAATCGAATGATTCGTGTAACCGCAGGGGCGCGCTCTTTCAATCGCCCGGACTCTCGGGAATTCCCGTTTTTAGCGACGAACAAAGTCAATAGAGGCCATGCAGGCGAACTTTTCTGCATTTTGCTCGCACATCTGCCGTGCATTGTCGAATAGCAGAATGAACTTGAGCATGCTGCCATTAAAAGCAATTAAGCCAGATCTGCATGGATGTCCAGGGTGAGTGAGCTGAGGACGCGAACATGCACAACAGATGAGATGCCAGCTCCATCTCGTGCCCAATGAGCACAGCAATAATTGGGCTTAATTTGATGTCTGATCGACATCCGCTTAAATGCAGTATTGGGGAAAATCTGCTCGATAAAAATGGTATAAAGAAGAGGTTGCTTGAGATGTGCTTAAAATAGCTCTTTGTGAATATTAATGTCCAAAAATAATCATTTTGACTGGTTTTTTTTGGCCGTTGCATGGTGGCTATTATAGTTTGTTCATGCCCGTATAACATGCAACGCAACTTAGTTATGCCTTTTCTGATGCAAAATGTAGTCCATTCATCAGCATACAAGTTTCTTTTACAAGTTTTTAAGGAATCAATTAGCAAAATCCTCTCTATTTTTATAAACTGTCTATCGTCCACTCAAGATTTAATTTGTCTCAATTTATACATTCCGACTAGCTTTTAGTATTAATTGCATTTCAAAACCGTCGACGATAATTATTTCGGATTTTTTGGCCAGCCAAGTTAGTATCCAGTCAAGGTTTTTTGACCTGGATTGTGCCACGACGACTCATTTTTAAATGTATATTGAGAACATTTGTATACTACTTCATTTGTTTCTACTTCTTGCGAGATATATTAGAATTTTTCCCGTAGTTTATTTATGTTTAATATCTTTTCCATTAAGTGCACTTTAAACTTCAAACACTAACCACATAAATACTGCTATTACTGAAGTCATACCATTCTGAGTGGAAAACCTTACTTTTATCATTTTCCAATAAGTGCTGGAAGTGCCCTGCAGGCATCTTCCTGAACGCAAGTGTTTGCTTGATTTCCCAGCATTCCTCGCAACTTTTGAATGAGTCAGAATTTCCTGCATTTTACTCACATGTTGAAATACTGCATACATGTATTTAATTTTATTGGGTACGCATGATAATTTAAATTTACATCAGTTGAAATGGATTTTATAAGGCACACCCAATATTTCAAATTGTATAGGAGATGAGGTCAGCATACAGGAATAATGACAAAAACATCGTAATACGTTAATCGTTGTTTACTAAATTCGTAATTTTGATTTCTTTCTAAAAGAAAGAATAATTAGCATCGTCGACTGTCAGCCATAAACACCGTTTATTTTCTGCGAACTGTTGCTGGTTCTCGCACCTACGTGAAAGTTCGCGAGTTGTGGGACAAGGGCACAATGTATCAGATAGTGGCAAAACATTTACCTGCCAGATTTTGGGGGCCGATAAGGGTCATTAATGTCACCTGCGGCTCTCGTAAGGACAATGAAATCCTTCAATTACAACGCTTTATGAGCCAGTGACGCGCGTAAACCTTTGACATAACACGTATGGACGTGCATACCAAACCCCATTGTGACCAAACAACACCCACCTCCCAGATTTCTAATCTGTGGAAGATTCCTAGGAACTTTAGTGTAACTTGTTTATCCTCTGGTACATAAAAAAGCTGAATGGACAGGTGCTGATTTTTCGCCTTGCTCCCTCTGCGCGTCTGTATTTTCCTGAACAAATTAGCATACAGTGGAGGTGAGATTTTTCTCTGTCTTAGACCGTGTTTGGAATTTCGACACAACTCAGTTCCTTTTTTTTCCCTATTTGACAAGAAGGCCTATAAAGAAATAATGCTACAGTGATAAAAAATTGTCTTGTTTTCGATGGGAGGGGTGGAATAAATTAAGGTGACAATTACACGCATTTTATCTGTCGAGTTTGAAACTTTACTAGATGGACCCTCTTTTACGGAGTAATTACGGTTTCTTAACCGTGTTGTTGTCTCGCCGATAGGGGAGGCGGGTCATAAATTTCAAACGTCGACTTCAATAATTCTGAAAATGCACTTAAAGTATATGACTTTCTGGCCGTGTAATTGTATTTTTCGTCATATGTGCGTTTTTCCTACAAAGTCATCCTGGGGAGGTGCTTTCTGAGGGATGGCGTCTCACCTTTGCGTCGTTGTTTCCTTTGAAATATTAATTGCCAGGTCATAAATATGTATGCCCATATAATTGCTAAGGAGAGTACCTAATTAATTCTGCATCTCATTGAGATTGCGCGTATCAAGTCATTGCTTTTAATTGCGCGCCCAGGCGATGAAACGCGCCCTGGGCGCACGCAAACGAATAAAATAATTTCAACTAATTTGGGAAGGAATGTTCAGCGTTTGGAGAAGTCCGCTACGCAGTATGTTATTGCGCATTTTATGAATTGGGAATGGAAAGGCCGGCTTTCATATTTTCTTTACAAATGAGCAAGGCAAATGAATGCAGACTCCGAGTGATGAATGATGCCATTTTTGGGACTTTTGGCAAACGTTTATTTGGGTTATGAGCTTTGAAAATGATAATGTTTGGATACAACCTGTTGAAAATACGCCTACATGAAATAAGCCATAATATATTTTTAGGAAATGAAATCTAAACGATGCGTGTGCATTGTATGTCCTCTAAAAATACCGAAAAGAATGTGGGGGAGAGGGAGTTCCCATGAATTCGTTACTGGTGAATGGATGTAAAATTTATTCGTTTATAGCTTTCTCGATCGAATGTTTTTCTTATAAATCACCATCATGGAAAAAAATACCGATACATTTTTCTTTAATTGTATTACTTGTATAACAAGTTAACAATTCATTTTTCCTGTGTAGAATTAGTCGTCCACTAGGGTCTGCATTATTTTTTATATTTTGAGAATGTCACGTGTATTTCTTTGAAATCAGCAGATATAGTTTGTTTGGCAAACTCAAATGACATCCTCTAGGCCCTTTTCTTCTCGTGTGTGGTACCATCCCAACCATTAGTCCCTGTGCGTTGTCCTCTGCCTTGCTTAGATTGGGGTAGCTTTAGAACTTGGAAGAGTCAATGAATTACTAGTGACCTATTTTCAGGTTTGAATGCTTTGCTTTCTTACATGACGGGATTGGTCGCAAGAGCATCTGTTGTCGGAAGACGTCTTAAAGCAAACATCTTACTCAACAAGCAGCATAGACTAAGAATTACGGTTTGGAGGCCTCTCGCTCTTCGGTTGGCAGGCAATGGCGGAGAATTCGAGGCCTTCGAAAATCCATAGGATTTCGCCGTTTTCAGGCTTACTTAAGCCCACATCCTCTTTCAGAGACGTCAACAGCACATTAATGGCAAATGCGCCTGAAGACGAGCGAGTCAAAACAAGGCAAACGCCTGTCTTCGGAGGCGCAAACAGCTGCGCCTAGTTTATTAATCCGCCAGATTTTTACGTGCAATTTGATATAGTTAAGGGTTGTGCTTGCATCGTAAACGTTTTTCGCCGAAAAGGCGTGTTCCTCGAGCGGAGCATTTGGGAATACGGCCACCAGGGGCGGCTCGGTGCCAACTGGAATGTTTAGGTGCTATCAGATAAAGACATCGCCTTTACTCGAAAGGTGTGAGTATCATTTCACCAAGTTCGCGGTGATAAGCTACTGGGGATGGACAACGATGACCACAGTTTAAGCTGGAGGGATGGTGAAGAGGGTTGAGGTGATGGCAGATGAACCTCTATGATAGGTGGCAGCACGATTTTATTTTGGATGCTTAATTAAAAGCACTATCTCTCTAAGTCGAAGCTTAAAAAGTTAAAGAAAAACGTCTTTTCAATTTTGTTTTTAAATGATGCTGCATCACTGCCTTTAAGAGAATTTGAATAAAAAAATAATCAAAGATTTTATATACATGTATATAAAATCTATTGATATCTTCAGACATTATAAACTACATTTTAGCGATGTAGCTACAACATACATGTATATCGAGGACCCTTGTACACGCATACTTATGCCAAGCAAACTGCGTTTTAAGTTTGGGGGTAAACTAACCCCGATTTACACCACATGGCCACGCATGCATTCTTTCTGCAAATGACCATAAACGTCTTCAGCTCGCCACCCAATTTGAGGAATTGCCAAGGTTGGCAGACTCGCGTTCTTGTGCCTTGTCCATTTGCGAGGGAGGGGCCGGGGTGCATACTTTTTGAGCGTCTATCAAGCGGTCTCAAGAAATTCCTGGTTTTACTAGAAAAATTCCTCGTTTTATGGAAAAACGTCGTTCGCAAATAGTGCTAGCTTGTTAATGTGGCGACAACATGTTGTTAGTTTTGGTAATTCAAGCCGCCAGGAAAATAATGCGAAACAGGAGGCGTCACTGTCGCCGTGCTGGTAAAGAGACGCTGGCTTCAGTCAGAAAGACATCAGTAATTGATGATCAGATGACGCGAAGACAGGAAAAGAGGGCGAAGTCAATCGGAAGAACAAAGATGGCGGCGAAGAAGACAGGATGCGAGAAGGGAGACATGTCAAAATACAGGAGCTCTGCAATATTAACCGCTTGTAAATCCGCGGCCCGTGACATTGCCTCCTCGCAGACCCCTCACCCCTGCCCTGCCTGTCCAAAAGGCCGAAGCTCTGGAGCGATGGCTATCCTTGCTTTGATGGTTTCCATGGTAACAGCGACGCACCTGGTGGCAGACTGGGGAGGGCTATTCTGAAGGGTTATCACGCTCCTGTTGAGGGGAAAAGGGCACTTAAGATAAGTGCGCTTGGCACGTGCCTCTCGACATGTCGACCGGAAGCGGGGTAATGTGGAATGCGTCTATCACCTGCGCTTGACGAAGATGAAATGCCATATCGAGATCATCGTCGTAATGCCCAAATTGGCCACATGATGGCGCTGGCTTTCAGCGTCCAGTTTTCGCGTGAGAAATGCTTAGCTTAGAATACTGTTTTGAATTAAACAATGCAAAATACCGGTACTCATCGGTTCCATATTATTGGTATTATTTGTTGCTTGTCAACAGACGTAGGAATTTCTTACAAAAGATGGATCAAAGCTAACTGAAATGCAGTTTGGCAATGATGATGGCTACCATCAAAATACAGTGGTAACCATTAAATAGTGATAAAAAAGATCATGGGTGATGGATTATACTCCCCTATCACATATCATACATGTATCTTTGCCGAAATTAGGGTACTGAGTTGAATTGAATATTTCTATTTTTGTTTCGTAATCGTCATGTCAAACACGCTGATTCCTACATCGATTCTCCAGTTTCCAATTGAACTTTCATAGTTTTCTTATTGCATTAATTGTTAATGGATGATGTTACATTAATTGACTCAGGCTCTCTCGGGCCAGGTCAGTTTTGAGACATTCAGTATTGGACCATCACACATTGTATGTCATGAATCTAACCTGGTACTTTGTAAGCTCTTATAAAAAAAGATGGGGCTAACATTCCTCAAAAAGCTGTCATAATGAAAGTGCATGGGAATTATGCCATACAAACACTAAACTTATTCTTGCACTTGCAATTTCAGAACTGTCTTACTAATGTATTTTTGAGTTTGTGTGCATACAATATATGACAAAGTTTTCTAGGAGTAATAACTTTCTTGGACCATCATATTGTCATGAAACTGCCCTAAAACTTTGAAAGCTGCCATGAAAAAAAATTTAGAGGGGTAGAATAATCCTCAAAAACTTTATAACCAACGGTTATAATGAAATAATTGATATTAATAAATTGAAATAACGTGTCCCTATTTTTATGGTGCTCTAAACAAACTTCCAAATGGCTGTCCATCTCTGACTGAGCGACAATACGATGGCGTGAGTGACACTTCATCACAGCTCATAATGCGCGATTATTAACTGAAGTGCGTTAAAAGCCAGATAACGAATTAAATATTCGAAAAGACAATTTCGCCCAATGTTATCGTGACAACGTGGCGCGCGCCATCATTTCCGGAAATTTCCGGCCAGCTTCCGCCGTCGTTTTTAATATCCGAAGATTAATGATGCTGGAAATGTATGCGGCGATCGAGCAAGGGGTGAAGTGCGAAATATGCAAATTAGGCTTAAATGCAAATGATAAATGCTCGGGGAGCAAGAAGATTCATGGATGGGATGCGAGCACGAGTCAATGTCCGTGGGATTTAATATTTTCTCGCTCGGTGACTCCGGTGTGATTGGGGCGAAACGAGGGGGCAAAAGGGTTGAAAGTTAACGTTTTTGGGGGAGGTAAGCTACCGAGTGCCATCAAAATGCAAAACTGCCTTAGTCTACTACTGATCTCGTTTGCATTTGCATCAGCCATTGGAAGCATTCCAATGACATCTGCCAACGTTTTGGACGACGCGTTTGCGGGTGTCTAGTTTCGCACCCTAAACGCTAAACACGTGTTCAATATACCATAAAGGTCCACAATTTGAATTGGAATGCTGCGACATGGCTTTGTCGATGACGAAAAACCTATGAGGGCGGACAGAGATATTCGGAAAATGCTGGTATAATGATCAAAATTGCAGAGATATTATTCAGAGAGGTTGATATCCATCCTGTAAAAGCTGGTTTCGTGGCACGTGTTCATGTACATGTACGTGTATAAAATTCTACTTTTTGCTTGATCCCATGGGCATTTCATACCAAATTCAACTGGTTTTACCCTCACATTGCTTTAACTAGACTGGCAATTGGAGTATGCTGGACTAGGGCAGCTATTAGCACTGAATGATACTTTTGTCATAATTGATGTTCAGCATTTTTATCTAAAATAATAATTCTAAACATGTTATTCGAGTAATTAATTTGTAATTTCATTCGATTTTTTATTTTGTTGAAATAACACTCCATTGTCATGTTGAAATATTAACCATCATTGAAAGTTCTCGCTTTAAACTTTAAAAGAAAATAACGTAACCTTTCGGCCTGCAGTGCAATTCAGCTTTGCGCCTACTAACCGGTAGTAAATTCCAGTTAGTGATTTTTAGGTTGCTAATCCATTTGTCAATAGGTGTATCTTGGCACTGATATAACCACTTACGCTGCCGCTATCACCTGTTCAGCTGTGACAACCATTTTGGTTAAGTGGAAAATGCAATATTACCAACCGCGTTTTAACTAATACCTCGTTATATGCCGCGCAACAAGCTGTTTCGGGGTCAATTTAATCTAACCTTTTACCATTTATCTTGTTCGCTTAATGTACTGGAGACTGTTTTACCCATAATTGAAGTGTTTTTCCGACAAAAAAAACACTTAAAACTTCTTTTTGTAACGCCATTAGCCACGCTGCACATCATCGGTCAGCGCATGCATGCCCCAAATAATTGATGCTGAGCGTGTTTATCAGTTTGATTACTCGGAATCAAATCGGTTTCGGCCACCAGTTTTAAAAAAATTTCTGTCATTTTTTTAAGTTATGGCACCAGCAAGGTAATGTTACCAAACGAGAGTTCCCTTGGCCTGGCGTAATGAATGACCGCATCATTAAAAATGACGGTTACCTTTGCTGATTTTTTGTTGCGTATTTCCCTCTTATATACATTACAATTTAATTATAAGTGGTGAGGAAAGTTAATCTCTGGCCATCAGTTATATCAGAACACCCCAATTTGGACTTGCTAAACTAGACGTCTCAAAAGAAAGATGTTGCTGCGAAAGATAACCTGAGACGCCTGGGCCCTAGGGTTATTTTTTCCAACTTGTTTTATAGTTTTTGATGTCATTTAAATTTCCTTTCCTTATGTTCTCAGTTCCAGCACAATTCACTGAATACAACTTCGTTGTAAATTTCAACCGGGAATGAAAAGTTAACCCTTCAAAACTATTTTTTTATCTGCTGTTTCATTCTATAAATCCAGAAAGTATTATTAATATTTGTAGTTCTTTTAAGAATCATTGACAAGTTGTTTGAAATGTTGTTCGGAATTATTTGAAAATCCTCTTTGTAGTGGTTCCAGCCAAGCGCTGAATTATAATATAGTCATAAATCAATACAACAACAGTTGTTTTGACCTCTTTGGAAGCTACCACCCAAAGAAATTCAATGTTTGGAAGTGGGCCAATAAATTATCAGCCTCGGATTTTTAGGGAAGAAAAGCATCCGAGATAAATTGTTCAGACCTGCACTTAACCCTCCTTAACGCCCCATATTAAACTGTCAGTACGTATATTTGTCTTTAAACTATATAAAAACGCTATAAAAAATGAACTGAGTGATATTAGCATTTCAGTATGCTGACGATCACTTAATTTAAGTGTGAAAGTGTGTAACTCACAATTTTGCTTATTTGAAAAACAAGACTAGGAATCGTGACGTTTTTTTATTAGTGCTATTCGTCGTATCGAATTTCATCGGGTTTTTTTAATGAAGTCAGCGTTTGTACTACTTACGGAACAAGAAATTTCTTCCAAAATCAGTCATTTCGACATATTTACGACCATCCATTTTGGCAGGTCATGAGGACATTTAATACGTTTAGGTTGATGAACCAGAATTCCAAGACACCATTTGTTAATATTCGTCCGTCTAGCCACTAGGGCATGGACACTTCAAAATATTTTATATTTTCGTAAACAAAACATCCAGCACCCATTATTTATTTATTTTACAAAATTTACCCTAAATAAAGCAGCAAAATGTTATGCACGGCATCAACATGAATTTTATTTGTATTCGATTTATTTTCTTGCCTGTTTGCAACAAAACAACCCCAGTCTAGTGAAATAAATTTTTAAACAAAAATAATAAAACATATTGTATTAATTAAGACATACTGTAGTTCTCTATAGGCTGTCCAACGACACGCATAAAACTCCTGCTAGTTGAATGAACCAGATGTTAGTGATTTTTATCTTGCCGATCTGATTATTTCATGCATTGGCTTGTTTGTGCGTTTTCGATTTCGGAAATACTTTAATTTTCCAATATGTCTATCGATTTTGTTGATTTGCTCCTGTAGTTGGCAGTTAAAACGCCATAATTCGCCTGCGAGGGAGTTCGATCATCTTGGGCGGTCTTTGGGAAAAATATTGAAAACTGTAATTAGCCCCCGTAAACGGGGATTTATGTTTAACTTCTAAAGCTTCTTTGACTGGTCTTTATGGCTGGACCATTGCCCCTGTGGCGTTGATGGCGGCATTTATTTTCCTGATTAAATTTTCCCGGGCACTTCGCATCCGTTTTTTTTTCGCGAATTTTTTTCTGCTCTTGTTGTGTAGCTTAATGAAAATATGATTCATCTTTTCCTTAGAGACGCTCGTCTTAATTGCCATCCCGACTTATAAGCCCTGACTTTGAACTTTTTTCCTGAGCATTCCCCGATATATCACGTGTAGGCGATGTTATTAGATCCTCGTTCTCTCATAATTCTTGGCGTGCATTTAAGAGATAATTAATCGGTCGAGGAAATAGTGCGTTAAACAGCAACAATTAACCCCGCGCTTTTTCCATGTTTTGATCACTTCATAATTGCAGCCGATGGCATTAATGAAGTCAACCCCCTTCCTCCTTCGCCGAATCTTCAACAGCGAGTTTTGCATTCGGGGTGGCCATTTTGACTGGGCCATTATTTTCGCTCCCTAATCAATCGTTAACCCCAGTAATGGCCATCATTAACAAAGCGAAATTAGCCTTCGTTTCTGGATGGTGGCTTTTCAATTTATTTATCAAACATTTCCCAGCGCAAAATAATGCGTCCAAATACGCAGGGGTAGCCAATTTAATGTTACTATGGATGGTGGAGTGAGGCAATTTTTCCAATGAGAGGTGCAGTGGGCTATCCACATCTCCTTCGGCCATAATATTTCACGATTAATTTGTGTATACTGTGTTTTTAGTTATTTTTTGCGTACTTGGCTTAACGGCAGCGGGGCCACTATTAGGTAGGAATTTTCCTTCCTACCTTTTATATAGGGACTAAATTCTGTGAACACAATACAAAGCGCGAATGGCATATTTTAATGGTTGCACTTTTTAGTTATGAGGTACACTGTTTTGATATACTTGGCACTATTTTATTATTCATTTTTTAGAAATTCTCACTAGAATACCCTTATCAAGGATGATTTTTGTGATGCAAGCCCAAGCAGGATTCCAAACCCATGTGAATGAAGGTTTACTCCCAGAGAGCTGTTGAATCAGGCCTTTATTTGAACCTGCATCCGATCTCGATCTGCAAAGCTCTTCAAGAGTCGCTCGCATATCCAACTTCAAACTTCTCGTGTTTCAGTTTAGCATCCCAATCGTATTTGGCTTTATGCGCTACTTAGGAGTTAATTATATATCAGACGACTAATGCTAGTGTGTGCAAATCGGCTTCAGCCAATTGGATTTTAGCTCGTTTTCTTCTTTCATGTTTTAAATTACGCCATCTCCATGGTTCTGGTGCGTCGAAGATGCGCTTAATGGTTCTCCTCTTCTTCCAGTTCTCTTTAAAACAATAGCGTTTGTTCAACCCAATAATTATAGTTGGCCTCTGAAGCAACGTGCGCGCCTTGCTAGCACAGGCACAGTTAATGGCGAACCGTAGATCAAAGTTCGCGAAATTAGTATGCTTGCCATGAAATAATAACACGTTGTCGCGCATCTCTTCATTAATTATGATTATGTCAAGTTGCGTTCTGGCATGCTGTTGCCCTCGTATACCCTTTGTTAAGGCAGTTTTCACCAGTTTTTTTTACTCAAAGACAGCCGGCTTCTACAATAATATGTGCATGTCCTTAATTTAATGCACCAATAGATGGCGCTTTTGTATGGTTACTAACGTGCCTTCGAATTAAAAATGTATGCACATAATTGAAGAGTTGTTATCAAATTCAACTTATTAATTTTAGAAAGTTGACTAAATATTGTTGGATTCGGTTCAGAAGGTGTTCAAGGTGTTATCATACATCCACAAGTGTTCACATGATGTTTATACACTGTATATGTTTTTGCATTGAATTGTTGCATAGGCCTATAGCCATATTCAAGTGTGAGTGTACGTGCATGTCATCATATTCACATATATTGTAATACATAGCTCATCTTTATATGCCCTCAACTGGGAAATACAATAAGTAACTTACATTAAAGAAATCAAAATTTGCATTTGGTTAAGGAAATGTGTAGTAATAAGATTGTATTTATAGAAAATGTTTTTTTTTGGAATTTTACAAGTATGCAGCCATAAATGGCTCATACACTTATGGCAAATATAGCCCCATATATGGTCATATTCAAATTTTCCACCTGGGTTACAGTATATCTGAAACATACCGAACATATTTCCATACTGAAAGATTCATTCACGATTTATTATCGATTTACATGAACGTAATTTTAAGGTATAATTTCAAACTTGGAAGCGCATTTTGGTAGATAATATCTTCAGTTTCATTTTACTCTAAAACTACACACTGGCCTGGCGATTTTTAAAATCCGCGAACTTGGTTAGTATCGGTCATTGCAGTGTAGAAAGGTCCAGGCCTTCATCTTTCGGTTAAAATCGATATTGCTACCTTTCATATGAACTAATGCTGTAACTTGTATTCATGAGATTTGAATAAGGGAGCTTTTTTGTCCTTAGCCGTCGTTGGCGTAAGATGAAACGTCCAAGCGCTGTAAAGCCGGGAAGATTACAAGTGGAACTGAATTTATAGAAAATCGATGGAGTTTGGCCACATGTGGCGTTCGGAAAAATGAAACTGGAAAGGTTATAAGCGATGAACAATCAGAGGAAGCTTCACGTCGCAGTTCTCTTGGAATACAAAAAAGCCGCGTGGACAAGCAGGCATAACACGAGTGCTTTTTATCTGACACGTATCTTTTGTGAAACATAAGCTGCAGATAGGGCAGTTTGCATTGATATGCAAAATCGGGGAAACCCATCACAAAATTGAGCCTGCAGAGAGTGACTGACGTTCACTGGTCATATGGTAAAGAATGATCTAAAAGGCACTGGCACATGCCCCTCATTTCCTACCCCAAGTTAGGGATTCTTATTTCAAGACTCATAAGAATGATAGTTTTGACATTATGGCTGATTGCGTCAAATAACGGAATGAGAAAGTTAAGATGAAGGACAACTGGTAGATATCTACACGACAAGTCATGATGCATCTACCTTATAATCTCTTAGTTTAAAATGGGACTCGAGATGAATTTAAAAACCAGTGAGTGTGATTACATTTCGAGCCATAGGCTCTCTTGTGTGAATTAATCTCAATTTGTGTAGTTGAAACGTAAATTACTATGGGGTTGTATCATTGATTAGACAAATTCTGGCTATTGTCCGCATCATCCACAAAAGTAAGTCATTAGGTTCGCTGAAAACCGTTAAAAGCTCTTGGTTAAAGTAATTTTTTATATTTAACTCTTGATTGGTTTACAAGTTTGGATGATTAGGGGGAATTGCATTCGCCGAGCACATGTTTCCAGCTTGCATGGTGAAGTGAGGTCTAGGTTAAATACTTGATCTGAGGACATATACAGTAGATGTGGTGGGGTGCATCTAATTTTGGTAAAAAGAAATGTTGAAAATGATATATTGAAAACGTTAGCTTGTTTTCAATGGCAATTTGCTTCGCACCAGTGTCCAGTGGCACATCGGAGGTCGTTTTGGAGCTTCCTACAAAAGGAATTCGCTTTTTAAATATTACCAATTTGTTGGGATCAGAGGCTAGATACGCCATTGGCGGCATTCGGCAAATGTGACTTTAAGCTCGTGATTGGAGCAAAGGACATCTCTGGCCACTTGTAAACTTTGCATGAAAAAGCTGTTGTGAAAGATGGATTTCATTTAGTGCCATTTTTACAATATGGGATGCGTGGTGAGGGAGGGGGAGGAAGGAAAATACGCCTAAATCACGCGAAAGAGCAATTTTACGGCAACGGCTAAAGATGGCAGGGTTCAAAAAACCTCGTTAAATGTATCTGAACATATTGGAATGAGGACGAGCTTGGCAGATTTTTTTTCTTTCTAGACAACCATCCTTACCCCTGCCTATACTGCCAAAGTTATATTTGGATGTCACGAGGCTCACAAATATAATCAATTCCAACATGCTCTTCTGATATTATCCTTCTCCTCTTGAAATCCACAAATTGTTCAACCACATGTCCCTGCAGCCATATTGACTAGGTCATTGGAGGGCAGGTGCAGTCCTGCTTAGTCTAATATCATAAACAAGATGGCCCAGGAATGGAAATAGCAAGGCTGGAGCACGCATGCTAGAATACAAATAGTAGCGAATCATTCTAGGAGAGAAATTTACGACTTCATAACTTCGTGCAAATATGACACTTCCCTGACGAAAAGTTTGACCAGCCAGCGCTTGCAATCACAACAAGCCCTCGCAAGACAGCCCATGTACCATTGTGTTAACATCAGATGAGTTTCTGCCTAATATCAGATCTGTTTGCTCAGACAACTGGTGTCATAAATGAGTATTTTCCTAAAGTTGACCCAGACTCGCAATATGTGTGCCAGACAGGCCCGTGCGCAGGATTTGAAAAAGGGGGCGCTTGGTTTGATATAATTTCCAGTAATTTTTGGCGGTCGCTATGACCATTTTCGTGCTATCGTGACGGTATTCATGCCCACAACCTCCTGGTGTCAGTTCTTAATATACAGATGCGTCGCAAGACTCAATTCAGGTCATTATTTGATAAAACAATTATTAACTAGAGAAGGAATAATTTTAGTTTCAGGTCGATCCAAAAGGATGTAAACCATATAAAAATATTTGATTTTAATATTTTATTTTTTATAATTTGAAAATGTACCGTTTTTTTAATAATAAAAATATAAATAAACTTGAAAAATAACCTTTATGCAACCGTAACTTTAGTAGGTAAAACTAATGATGTTCTTTCCATAACATGCATGCTCTGATATTTTCAACATAAAACATACACAATAGCTTTTATAGCCTACTCTCAAAGGGAGAAAACTCCCATGGTTAGAAAATTGAGCATTCAGAAATATTGTAGTTAGAAAAACATCAACTGTTATTACGCAAGGGGGTTTCCCACTTGCCATTGACATTAAAACCGCAAAGAGCGAATTAATTTCTGAAATACAGGAGGCGCTTGGATCGCAATCGTACAGCTCCATAATGGCGCAAAAATTAAAGCCTGCGGTGTTTCAAACCGTTTTAGTGCTAATGTTCAGTGACTGGCATTTGTTACTTCGGTTTCAATATTACCAAAGCACTTGCTAAATTATGCTAGCATGGCATCTTTAATATATTTAATTGGCTTTTCCAGAGCTTGGCCGACATATACTTCTTCATGAATTTCACGCGCCCAATAATAATAAAAATACTAGTAAAATAATCATGCAATCTAGGGAGCTTTAAATTGAGCATCGCTGCACTTTTCAACCCAATTTTCCTCAGCTTCTCACACTCAAATTTAGGTGTCAATATGCGCCCCACGAGGGCGCATTTGGATTATGCGAATTTATTTCCAACATCTGGATTGCGTTTTTGACGCGCTCTACCGTTGAATGTGACAAGCTAAGCACTAGGCTATGTTAATGAGATCTGAGAAATGCACGCTTCAAAAGTGATGAATTCAGAAACCAGCGAAAAAGAAAACGCTGCACATATGCGAGCACCTCGGTATAATGCAGCATTACACATTTTTCCTTAAATAGCAACCTGATTCATAGGAAATGCACTGTAATAAGTTTACAAATCAACTTTTTTACTGTTGGTGTGCTTTTTGTACTTGCAGTCTTCTTATATTGGGAAAGAGTAGTTCCACAATTTAAAAAATTGGAGATTTTCATCAATTCGATTTAACTCCGTAAGCTAATAAATGCCATGTGGTAGGGTCTAAATTCTATGTGCCCGAGTTATTAGGCGTTTTTCACCTTATTTGGACAACACTATTTAATTGAATTTCTGGCAGTTTATGACTATCATATGAATACGAATTCAAGAAGAGAATTTCTTATGTAAATCTACTTGAATATATTTTCAGTATTTGTAAGAGAAAGTAATAGCAAGATAAATAGAATTGTTAAAATCCAACGCCATACTTGATATACCTGTAAGTGCATAATTGTGGATTGTCGATTTTGACATCGATCTTGAGTACGGTTGAGCAGAATGAATCGCAGATAGCGCTGGAAGTTCCAATTACCAAACCTTAATGAAAGTGGTGCCTCTGACTATGTAAGCACCGGCCTTAAACCCGCTTTTCTTAACCAGATTGCAAGATGGCTAACTGGATTTGCGTTTTTTAAGTGACATTACAGTGTGTTGACGTCTTCATGCGGCACCCTGGTGGGTCTTGATTCCCTATCGAAGTTGCCGCGCTGATAATTTCGCATAGACGATTCTCGCAGCGAGCCTGTCGACAAATCAAATTAGCACTTGGATAGCGGAGGCGAATTATTAAAACCGAAGAACTGGCGTTGTTTTTTAGCCGACGGGGAATATTTTTCAATCAAATTTCTGGAATAGAAGCGGCCGGCGGTATTGTTTTTTCGTCGCCCCTGCCTTATTGAATTTGCTTTTCTCATTATGACGCTACTTGCAAAAGCCGAATTCGAGGCGGGGCCATTTACTCGGCTTCTGGCAAATATTAATCCAGAAAATTAACACTGCCCTACTATGCGAGTTGGGCGTTAAGAATAAGCGGTGCAAATAGTCGACAAATGGCTACAACCAGTGATGGACCACGGGGGAGCTGGGCAACATACTAGGCCTACATATACATGTACGTACCACATAATGATATTGGTACCATGTGCTAATATAAAATTTCAAATCCCAGTACTACCTGTTAAAAATATATGCACATGTACAGGCTGCTTATATATGAATACATTTTTATAGCTGAAGAGAATTTAGACGACATGGAGTGGGGACGATCACATGGGTGATCTAGGATTTCTCAAGGAGTAGTTGTCCATGAATAGGACACTATGGAGATACGGAGCTAGGTAATGCTATTTAAATTAAAAAGAATTTGCTTTCACTTGTCATCAGAATTTATCCTGTAATGTGGTTAAACAGTTATAAATAAAATATCGTATTTAGTAGATAATATCGCACACCTAGTTTTAAGGGTCAAATTTTGATAAAAACAAAATTCTTGCTTAAATCGAATAGCATTTTTTTGACATTTACGACTAATATTGGCCTACTGTATGTAACAAAATAACACTTTAATGCATCGAAAAGCTAATTGGACACTACGCAAGTTAAAAAGGTCGTTCATTGCTACGTTTGATTAAAAAATATCAGATGTAAAATTAACGATGCTATTTGTTGCCTCGGCAACGCGATTGGTTTATCGATGTTTCGTTAACATGTTTAATTACATGCACTTTCGATCGCATATCTTTCGGCTGTTTGTTAGGAGTTGGTTAATGAAATACCGTCCTAATATTTCTCACTATTTATGGATCATTTCATCTGCTTTAAATCCATGTTCTTAGACAAGAGATTATCAGAATTTCTAGAAAATGACAAACTACGAAAGTTTGAAATCCGATATTCCTCTTACGACATTGGTACTAGCTGGAATCTTGCAATAACTTTCCAAGTATAAAGATTTAAAGATTCTATTCTGAACCACAGGGCCTTGTCGGCCTATCAGCATTAGTGAAATCCCATTTCTTGAGTTCGTTTTGTTCTTGAGAAGTCTCCTTTCTTCTATCATGTTTATCAACGTAGGCGTAGTAATGTATAGTAAAATTCAGTGGAGTAATTAATACCGGTGCCTGCGTGGTGGACGGCTGAAAGAATTCTGCTTGCATTAGTTTCTGGTTACTTGTTGAATGTTTGAGGTAAGCCGTACTATTTGTGTAGTAAGGCCCGAGTCAGCATATGGAGATGTACCAATTGTCAACAAAAGGGTCGTGGACGCGCATATTGATGCGGCATACATCAGAAAACACTTGTAGAAAGAGAGCTTTTGTTTCTCAACAGAAGCTAGGTTGGGGTTTTTGATATTTCAAGGTTAACAGTGGGCGTTTACCTCTGAAAATGGACCGGTGGGCAGAATCCGACAACGTAATTTACTGCTTAACTTTGTTAACCCCATTAGCGCGGTTATGTTTTTTATCTAGGGAATTTTTGGGAGAACATTATTCATACTGCAAACCTTGTCAAATCAAATTCCTTCTTTTCGACGCCATGCAAGTTAAAAGAAGCGATTGCAGTTATCAGAAAATTACTTTTATTCCGTATTTGACAAATGTCGTTTTATATAGTGACATTTTCCTTTGTCCATGCAAATTTAATTACGAAAGGAATCGATTATATAACTACTGTGGTTGTCAGTAACCATTCTCATCCAATATTGAGAATAACGCATTGATAACTGAGGCCGTGCAAAGGCCGTATGCATACTGCACCAAATTTAGCAAAAGCTTTTTAATTCAATATGGAGCCCATATTTCGGCACTCATAAAGGCACCGCCATTTTAGTGCTTCTGCGTATAACACATGGACTCTATTTTAGTGTATATGTACTTGTTAAATGCATACTAAATGTGGTGTTTTTGTTTCTTCAAATCGCGGCTCCTCAAACGGAATTTGCTTCAAGCGCCGTTAATTCTTTGTATTATTAGTTAAATCACGATATTGCCTATACGATTTGTACATTTAAAATTTTATTTTTTTATTTCTCCAGAGCGACATCAAATAACATACAATTAAGGGTAATTGTGCAATTGTATATTTATGCGAGGTCTTAATTTTAATGGCAAGTAAAAGTGCTTACAATGTTAGTTACGTGTGGTTTACCTAATTTTCACATCGCAAATTTCACTTTTTCGGTAATTATCTATATTTCAGACATCAATTTTCAGTCATTTTCAGAGGCGTTCGTTGTAACATTCCGCATGTAATCTGGATATGCACATCGTAGACCTATCATGAAGCTTATCAGAAATGTACCGTGCTTGAGTTTTTAAGACCATAAATTCACGCATGCGTTTTCAGTTGCACGAAATAGGGTAAGCAACAGCAACAGAATAGGCCTCAGGATTATCACAGCTGCTCCATTCATAATCTGCGCATAAAAATCAGGCCTTTATGGCTGAAGTGGCAAAATCTTCAACTGCGATACGGAATCGGCCAATTTTTGAGTGGAGTAGAACTTTCTAAAAAGCAGCCCTTCGAGCATGACTCTTGTAGCGGAAGTACCAAATTAACCAGCACCATTGATTTCGTAGAAAAGAGGGGTACAAAAAACCTCTCGAAGTGAATGCCTTAAAAATCTTTGCAAAAGCTATGCACATGATGTGTGTTGTCATGTCCGAATAGTCCCTACTCTGTTCTCATGCAAAACTTTCGATATGTCGAGCAGTTGTCAACCACGAGATCTTCGAGAGAAGTTTGAACTATTGTGCAATGGAGGAGTTCTCGTTGTGAGACGAGTGTTTTGTCCACAGATCGCCAACTGGATTTTTGTTTGTTTGAATGAAATGCAGATTCACGTAGGGCATGTGCGTGCGGGGCGCGTATTTATCTTGGCGTAAAGCAAAACAAACAAACAGGAATAAATAATACAGGCGATTGCTGTTCAAATAGCGTTGCAGAAAGCTGCTGGCTAGGCGAGTAAGCGAGCGAATGCAGAGTGCCACGAAAGTAATTATTTGTCACGATAACAATTGTCCAGATGACATTTGTTAATTTATTTGGTCAAACCGGCGTCAGTTTAACTATGAAGAAAATACTAAAACACATAGGCCTATGTTTTTAAGATAATTGTGCCGTCATACATGTACATTCACGCTATGAAAAAAAAAGTAAAATTTAAATCCATAATGTCTTTTTAACATAAAATAAGGTGCAATTTAATTCACATAACGTCTATGTTAATTAATTAGATCTTTTACTTTGATTAACAGAGCCATAACTGCCGATTAAAGTATTGATAATGACATATTTGGGGACGCTGATTTCACTAATGTTGATGCTGTTGTTGGGGTCGCTAATTCTTTAATGAAAATTGCTGAGAAACTAGGTCCTTTGGTGGCGTTTTTTAAACAAGCCTTTAAATCAAGAAAAATACCAATAAATAACAACTTTACGGCTGGGATAACGTCAGTTCACTTTGATTTGAAAATACGTTATTAGTAGATTTCGGTGTAATTTAGAAGTGATACATTTTAGCACAAGATAAATAACAATTTATACATCCTAAATTATTCACCACTACTTCGTAGTAATCTAGTCCATTATTGTTTGATTTTTGTGAACTCCTAAAATCCTTCATGTTGACGAATTAAACAGAAAGTGGGAGGGGGTTGACACCAACAAATGGTATTAAAATACACGCATGTATTTGGCACAAATTTAAGAAATTCTTCTTTTTGGCAACAACCTATTTTGAGTTCAAGGGACAATGTGAAACAATACTTTAAAAAAAAATATCCACATCCTCCATCCAGCGCTTAAAGCGGGCTGTGCATCTCCTTTGAAGTGGATATGTAAATGAGTTCTACAAAACAACTGTTTTTAAGTGAGGGATGGGGAAACGATTACAGTTCTTCCCAGTGGACTTTGAAGAGCTGCGATGATACGGCGTATTCCTGATGAGAGCAAATTGAAAGTCCCGCTGTTTAATAAAGGGGGAATTAGAAGCAATGACTGAAAATTTTGAACCACACAGTACCCAGTTGATGGATGCAAGGTGTCGATTTTGCTCGTCATTGCAGAACGGCATGAAATGACTGCCACGAGCAATATTCAATGAATAACTTTCACAATCAATTTAAAGCCGCAAGTGTTCAATTAAGGTTTGGAAAGGTTGTAATGAAGATGAATGCTTGCATGTTTTTAAAACGTGAAACGACGTTTTTCTCACGCGATGTACACGTAGATTACGTGCAACTATTTGCATTATGTGACACGAGAACACTTGGTAAGTAAGATGAACCAAGAATATGATACTGCTCTCTTCCATTGGTTTTACAACAAAGGCATTCAGAGAGAAGCAGGCGAAATTGTTTTAATCGATGAGCTAATTTAAGCCAGTATAACCCACAACTTAATATTGATAAAACTTTTTAAGGTGCAGCAGATAAAATAAACATCAATATTAAGCGATAAATGTAGCGTTGCTAAGAAAACAATTGTTAACCACAACTATTGGGAGGCATTGACTCAAGTAATCACTACTAACTACGCCGTTTTGGATAAACATGCAGAAGGCCACTGCGATACCAGCAGTTCTAAAAGCTATCCTTGAACTTCAATTACCGCTGCCTTTACTTAGCCGTGCATTGTTTGTTGCAAATTGTTCATGTTTCATTGTTCATATTTCAAGCACAGCCGATAATTGACCACAGTTAAGCAACATCTGCAGGCTGACCTCCCGCCCAGCGGTTATGCACGCTCTCATGATTCCTTATATTGTTTTGCTTTTTTTCACGAACCATTCTAGAGAGGAAAAGAAATGTTTCTGCTACAATGGCGGTGAAAAACAGCTTCCGCGCTGCCCGCCCCCTGGTGGGCTAAGTGCCAGTTGCACGTGCAGTGGCCATTGAGCGTCTCGTTTGTTCCCCACCATCATCCCTGCACTGAATGCACTAAGAATGCAATTGGCAAAGCAAAGGCTGCGGGTCCCACGGGAACCCAGGGCCCTTTAAAAAGCCCCGAATCTTGCCCCCAGTTTTTTCCGGTTGGGTGCGTCCGAAATTACCACCGCATAAACTTAATAGACACGAAAGCCTTAATCAATTGACTGGTTTTTAACTTCAAAGCGAAAGGCTGATTTTGGTTGCCAAGTGGTGTGAAGCGCCTTAGGAAAATGACTCAAGTCTGTGGGAAAATGATGCGCTATTTAATAACTGCCGGATTTAGTGGCATTACCAGTTGTAGCATTGGCACTAAATATTTTATATGTAAGCAGTCATTCCCTCCTCAAGCTCGGCCCCAGTTATCATCTGGCTGATGGCTTCTGATTAAGTAAATGATTTTTGAAAGCGTTATTTGAGTCAATTCTATACCACTTTTGCTTTCCAAAACACTTTTCTAATTTATAAGCAACGATTATCAAATTCCGTAAATGCTAACCTTAATTGAAGTCTAAAATAGAAGAAACTTAGAAACTACTAATTAGTCACCAGTTCCTGAAGTCTTGAAAAAATACGAATGAATTAAATTGAATCAAATAATCAACTGAATCAAACTATTTAGGGTTGGTGGGCTCTCTCCCTTGGCACAATAGACAAACAGAATTTTATTTTCTCATGTTTCATCTAGTTTAATGTAGCGCTTATTAGCAACCGAATCCCTGTTGTATACGAGCCTCATTACCAGTTATTTGCCGCTAATAAGTATTCTCGGAAATCCGCCAATATTCCAAACAAAAGCCTCAAATATCATCAGTGCAGCGTCTACTGCCAAGAATTATGCAAATCACGTTTTGTCTGCTGAATGCAACGTTACACCTAAGGCATGACATAATATCTGCCCCCAGTGAGCAGTATCCCCAAATGAGTATGGTAAGTATCATTTTCATGGAAAAGTAATCATGCTCAACGTTCACAAATGTTCCCATTGCAGCGCACATTCGAATGATGCCCACATACGATATATGATCGTAAAATGTTACATACGTGTAGTTCACCTAATTAAGGAGTTGGTAAGAATTGACCGATTTACGACTGAACAAATTCTCTGTTGTCGCGTACAAACAATGGCATAGGACAACGTAACATTTTAATACTTGTATAATTTATTGAAATATTACATTATAACATTACGTATGCTAGAAAGGTACGGTCCGTAAATGGGAGGGATATACACATCAAGGTGGGGGGGGGGAGGGGACAAGTAAGAAAGACCGGGTCAGAGAATTTGGGCTTTCAATGCTTACTTCTCGTGTGCGATGGTTTAAGATACTGAGTGCAGTGAAACCTATCAATAACAACGGCCAAGCAATAAAATACAAAACTTTGACGTTTTTAAGTCATTTTTGTGAATGGACGTCATCCTGTTCCATAAAGTGGTAACCTTTAAACGTTATTTTCCAATTTAAAGATTAATTAAATATCTAGGCCTATATTGACCTCAAATGACACTAGTAAAAAAGTGTTATCCAAAAATACGTAATTTATATTACAATTTTTCATGGAAATGGATTGGTAACAGCGGTATTATTGACATTTTCCCTATTACAAATGATGTTTTTTCCTAAATAACTTAGGTAGCGCCAAGTAGAGACCACTTGTGTAAAACATAGGAAGGGACATAGCAACATGGCGGGGAGGGGGGAGAGGCTCGTCCGAGGTGCATAAAAATAGAGTAAAGAAGGTGTAGGGGGTTAAAAAGTTTGTTTTTTGATGAACGTCCTTTATGGATGGCCTCTACTTTTATTTTAGTTTGCGGTATCAACTTATCACAAACAAGCCAATATACATGAAATTGGTTAGGTTTTTGCATAACATATGTCTGGCACAATGTTTGTAAAGTGAGGATTATATCAAACTGAATACATGCATAATGATTGTTGCAGATACCAGCCCGGCATTCCCAACAGCATAGCAAATTACTCTGTTTAAAAATGTTGCTTTGAATATGACGAGCGTGTATTTTGCCATCACTGAAATCATTCACCGGAGCTCATTATGTGGCAGCATGCCTGGCTTTGTCAACAACAATACACTTTCAGATAAAATACAGGTAGATAACATCGGGGGAACCTGATAGCTTTCCTTAGATGCTAATGTGATCTGGAAGAACAAAGCAAACAAGCTACATGTAAATGAATATTAAAACGAAAGTTGTAGAGAATGAAGCGAGGGGACCATTAGTTGGGCACTCGAACGTTAATTAAAATAAGATTTTCCTCGTGCTTTGTTTTCATTTTTGAGTGTTACATAGGCGCTTGGCTTTAGCTTCTGCCTTGAGGCTTCGTCTGTTGTTCAGAATACAATAACATGATCATATTCCTAGTTCTGCGTCTATGACTTCATTTAAAATAATGTTACTGCTGCGCAAATTGAAAACCTATGCTTTCATAAAATTAGAAAACAACCAATGGACGTTCGTGATGAAACGCCAACTATTTAAGAAAACTTGGCAAACACGTACATGTATATATTTCTTTGTTTTCAGTGCTATCACCGCAAGGTGTCTCATTATGTGGCCTACACCTAATTAGAAGCATTTTACGGCTTTCTGAAACGTAAACGGATATTTAATTATGTCGCGAGTGATAACGAATGAGATAAGTCGCGTGTTTGCTTCAGGCCCTCTGTAATAAACTGCCTACCTGAACCTTTGCTTTTTTCGGTTTATTCCCTGGTTTTGAATTTATTGGTGACAACAAGTAGACGGTGCCCTTCACAAAGCATTTTTGGAGGCCGTTAAATTTTATTTGTATATTTTTTGAACGACTTATTTTTGTTGAATTTTCAGCGTCTTGAATAATTGGCTACCGTTTAAATTCAAGTGTCTTACAGGGTTTTATTATAGACTCGTGTACACAGAGTAGCCCGCGATAAAGTATCTCTAATGCATTCAGGAGGCAGCAGAAATAAACTTGCTTTGCGATAGACCCAACCTGTTTATTTGCATCACGAATGGATATTACTAATACTAGCTACTACACGCCACTAAATGCAAATACATGTATATGTCATTTTGTACTCCCTGGCATAGGAGACGTTTTTAAGATATTTTTGCTTCATTAAATCGCCCGGACTTTGAACTTCAGTTTTAATAATATTTGTTGATCTCATTTCAATTACGTTTTTAACCATCGATGTTTTGATAAGATAAATCAATAAATAGTGCACAAAGTTAGTCGTGCCTCTTTGTCGATAAATAAACTGCGGTTTTAATTGAAACAGCCATTGAAGAGAAAGCCATTTTTTACATTGGTTTTCAAACAATGCATTTGGATTTAAATGGTCACCATTTTTTACTCATTTAAATATTTTGTCCTAAGTTCTTACACCAATTTTTTATATTATTGTTATTATTATTATTATTATTGATTTTTGGACATTGGTTATTATTTTTTATTTTTATTTTTATATCAGTATTGAGAAATAATCGATGCATGTAAAATAATTTTTAAATTATAGAAAAGAGTTTATGAAATTTTATAAGCGGATTGACTCGGCGGATTGATTCGGCGTGTTGATTCTTAACTACACCAACGCTGATGACATTTTTAATTAAATCAAAAGTTTGTGTTTGCATACTTTTGATCCTACACTGTGTTTTTTTCTAGAAATGATGGAAGTTGTCAAAAGCAAAAGATGATATACATATATTCCGTCGTACAATTATAATGTTTAACGTTTTTATGAAACGTATTATTAAAACGTTTTAATAAAGAGCATTGCCATCTTTAAGGTGAAGATCTAGCGAAATTTATAATATTATTTAAAGATAAAAAGATAGAAAAAGTCTGAAAGATCCTTTTGTCTCAAAATCTCTTCTCCTCCCCTGCCTTTGGGTTGCGTTATTAGATTTTCCGATATTTAGAGACTATCACGTTAGTGGTCATCCGCTCAATCCAATCTCTGAAAATCAGTTTTCGAGTCTAGGAATCCCAGACCAGTTCACGCAACTGCAGTTTGGGCCCATAATGCAATTTGTTGCCGGATCTGTACTGACTAGCACAGATTTATGTTTTTATCATTGGATACAGGAGTCAAAATCTGATAATTATAACATTAAACCCCAGTGGTATTAGACCATTAATAGGATGACCTGGTCATGTCAAGTCCGGTATCATAGCCCAGTCAGTCATTCAAGGGATGGTCTGTGGGAGATCAGGATGTCCGAAGAGATTGGGTATGTCCAGGAAGAGGGAGGGTGAGTGACGTGTCCTTTTTATGGGAGCCCGAAGCACAGGGGGGCCGTGTCGTTAGGGAAAAATCGAGGGGGAAAACTTTGCACCCTTGGCTGCTTTTTTGCTAAACTGCGCAGTTATTGCGATGATCGCTCCTTCGAGGATAATGATATTTGATTGCAAATTGTGAGAAAATAGTTCCATCAAATATGTCGATCATCTGTCTAGTTTACAAAAAAAAGTTGTAAAATGTTGACTCATGCTCGATTTATGTGCCCACTAAAATGGCGCTGAAAACGTGATGAGTTGTAAAAGACACTGGGCTCGTAAAACGAATCCCTGGGCATCATCATTGTTCATTTTAATCTCTAATATGTACATAATAAGCTGCGCATTTGAATTTTAAATCGAGGGGACTTTTATCTGTGAGAGGGGAGAAAAAACTGCTAAGATTTGGTTTTTATGTGATGGTCTAGTTTTCAACTCGCATCGCTGCGTGCCAATCAACTTCTGACTTTATCTTCCGAAATTTCTGTTTTATTAAGCGCTAAGGCGTTGCAGCGTGGCAGATATAAGCAGACACCTGTTTTTCTGTCACCTTAGCTATGTTGTTTTTAAATTTTCAGCGAGGGTGCTCCAATGCTTGTGGTTATTAGCTCCCTCTCGGGGTAAAAACTTGAACTACAGTGTACCGGTGATTTCAATATTGGACATTTCTATGAAGCTCTGTGATAGTCCGTTCTACAACCAATGTGATAATTATTTGCTTTTATTTAATTGTAAAAAGTGTTGTTCGAGTTCAGGATAAAACAGTGCAAAATTCTAATCTCGCAGAATTTTGAAGACAGCGAGGGGTTTTATTATTTTTCGTTCATTTTTGTTCCAGGTTTTGTATTATTTTTTTATCCAAATTACGAATCATACACCTCTACAAGCGGAGAAGAATAACGAATTCCAAAAGTTAATCGTTCGAAAAAAGGTCCCCTCACTTTATCAGTAAACTAGTAGTTTTTTTGTTTTTTTTAATATGTAATGTACAACAAAATAATGGATCCACTGAAGTTTTTTTCTATCTGAATGCAAGTAGGATTTTAAAATATTTGCATTTCTTAACGAACGGTTGAAACCTAAGAATCAATTTCAGCAGATCCGATTAAAGATATGGCCCTCCATAAAGTACGTCCATGTTTAGAGAAGGTAATAAAAATCGAACTATCATCTACCTTTAGAATGAAAGAGTTTAAAACGCAAAAATTCTATGAAAGAGCTATTTATAACAATTTGTTTTTGAACGAGCAACTCCTTGCCCCATAAAGACGATGTTTTGTCAGACATTTTCCCTATATTTAATCACCTGTTGAAATACGTCATTTATATTAAATTTTGACGTCATGTTACGTAGAAATATCGTAAATTTCAGTTCCAATTTATCGCAATTTATTTTAGGAAAGGACAAAACATGTAAGGAACATTATAAGTTTAGATTGTCCTTTTTCCAAGTCAAAATGACGCATACACTATACTATTTTGTGCAAAAAATTTCCAATTCGGACGATGGGTTTCGGGGGGTCGTAAAGTCGAGTTTTTAATGACCCCTCGATGTATCTAAACTTCTGTAGCAGTAATCCCGTTAGGGTTCTCATGCGCAAGTAGATAATTCTGCCTATCCTTATCAAATTGCTCATCTTTTGTGCAAAAAAAAATCAATCTGCCGTAGATACGAAAAAAGAAAAATCGTCCCAAACTGGGATGTATCATCCACTCCGATTTTAAGTGCCTCTCGCAGAAATATGATTGCCCCTAATGCATTCCGTCAGTGCGTTCGGGGGCGTCCGGCATCCCCACAGAGCCCGGGGGTAACAAAGGAACGTGCGTCGATGGACAATCGTCTAACCGCGTTTTAATGCGAAGCCATTTGTTCTGACATCCGGTATGATTGAGCGTAATAGATGACCATTTTGCAAATGACAGTTTTTCAATCGAATCAAGCGAGTTTCAATGAGCATCTGATGCGGTTTTACTAGAGCACCAGTCCGGCAATCGTCTCCTCTGGCGTCGATTGCAGGGGGTTGGTTTTGGATTCCTCTGCTCGGACCCATTTCCGCCCCCCTGCCATCGGCCCGCGAGAGATTCGCGTGACTCATTCCTCTGGATCCTTGGGCCGGGCATTCATCTTTGTGACATATTCATGGATGCTGCACGCGACTGCGATGATGAATCTTGCTCCATCCCGACCCGCTTTACCCCAAAACGCCCCACTTCAACCCATAAACATTTGGCAATTTGGCGCTCTACACGTTCTCCATCTACTCTTTGTCCCGGCTGCCCCGCCCACAGCTAGAATTCAATCTTCGTGAACATGGATACGTAATTGCTGCTTTTCGTACGGCCAACTTTCCTAGAATTGCGTTTGCGCATTGCACGCAAGTTGAAAGAGTACTCTGCGACATACATGTACATGTAGATGATGTCTGTCAAATAAGCCACTCATTTTTATGGTTGCGTGTCCACTGGTTTTACATCCACAGTTGTAGCCGTTCAACTTTGAAAAAATTTCTGAAATTTATTTCACCTAAGGAACAGATGTTTTATAAAACCGATTAAGCGTTTTCGAATAGAAGAAATTACTAAGTAACTTTTAATACTAAAAATGTTCGGCGTAATAATTAAGGCGATATGTATATAAGGCGTAGTTTGTGTTAGGCGGAAGCGTATTATGTAGATGTAGATGGTGTATATTAAACGTAAAATGTAAACTGTATTAACTCTTTTCCTGTGAAATTGCAGTGAGATTTACGATTGTTGTAACTTAATGAAAAGTCTGAAAGTCGATGAGATTTTTATACGGTTGATGTAAAGTACGAATGTCGCTAATGAAACTAAATCTTCAGTTTTTTCTTCTCTCTTTCTCATATCATTTAGGTAACTCCTGCTCAGTAATTTCAGCGGGACGATCTTTATCCCCTACATGTTCTAAAATTTATCGCTTATAAATGGTCGGCTGAAATGTCATTTTCTTGACTTTTAAAGTAGTCATTAAAATGCACCGTTTTTGCTTCGCGATAGTTTTTCATCAAGAAAGCGAATTAGGCTGGGATTATTAGGAAATAACGTCGTGAAATTTGCACTAGCGTTTCCCGTACTTTTATAATGAAGGAATGACACGCGAATTTCCCTTGATAAAGTCATTAAACGGAGACATTAACTTGCATATATATCGATGAAAACGTAGAAAAAAATGTAAAGTTTTGATTAAGCTCTTGTGCAGATCACTTTCTCTTCTCATTTAATATGTATGCTTGCGGCAATTTAATCTATGCTATTCGTTTTTCTTCAGTGGCTGAAAATCCAAATTAAGCATTGAAAAAGTTTTTTTTTCCAAAGGCTTCGAAAGGCGGTACAAATATCGTTCTCGTATTTTAAGACGTTTTCTCATTTTGTATTTAATGCTTTCTTTTCAACTCAATCCTGTTTTATTGTGAAAAGTGATACTTCACTAAACGTTAATGCAATATAATCATTTCAGTGTTCTTTAAATGAACTGACAAAAAGCACTTCAAGACATGCAACTCATGATATTGAATTAATCTTGGTGCCGATAAAAAATGCCTTCGTTATTATAAAAAAGGGTAGTATAGGATACAATTATAAAGTTCTGCTTCATGTTATTGTAAGCAATGGAATGGCTATCTAAATATGCAGTACAATAGTTTTGAACGTACACTGCCACTAATCGAAACATGATGCAACACGCTTCAATTGTGCTATCCTCAGTTTCAATTTTAAACACAGAATGAGAAATGATATTAAATCGGTAATTTTAATTGGTATCACAGAAGCACAACGTAAAAACGAGTTTAGAAATTGAATGCTAACAATTGTAAATATCCAAGATTTAAAAAATACTAGCATGCATTGACAAAGTACAGCACACTTCCCTGCATCACATGCCAGTATTGTGTGATTGCCCTTTCCTATTTTAACAGATTCGTAGCCATTAATTTGTGCTTGAATTTTGAAATATTAAAAAAAATCTCAAA
>JAQIXS010000096.1:0-69359 GCA_034700785.1 Rossiulus vilnensis
TAAATTGCCGACAAAACGCATTTTTCCGATTTTAAATCGGACATTTCGTTGCTGAGAAAAACATTTTTTTCCTGAATCAGGATAGTGAGTCGAATTTTTTGCTCTTAAGTGTATAAATGTTCCGTCGACGATCTGGACTTCTATTTGACTTCTGTTGTTCTTATACCCAAATCAATAGCCATTTAATGCTTTCTGCCTAGTTTGAGAATTTGAAGAAAAAAAACTTCGGTCAATAGCAGAAAAGGAATTTGTTATCATTGCCTTCACGAATGAAAAACGAGCGCATACTCTTATTGAATTTCTGCAATGCCGTTTCGGGCTTAATAATAATTGCAGTAAATAAATAACCTTGCTGCGATCGAATTCGAGTAGATCGGAAGATGTACTTTTGGCTTTAGGAATCCGTCCTCACTGGCCAATAAGCGGTTTGTTTTATTGTCCAGAAAAGATGTTCTTCAAGAGGAACCAATAATCAATGCTTGATATTTTTTATCTATTTTTATGTAAATTAAAACTTTAGGAAAAAATGATAAAACTGATTTTTTTTAAACAATAAATTAACATTCTACTGTAAACAGGTTATATTTCAACGAGTAATTCAGAATTTACTTTTTGAAATGTGTGCATATTTATTAAACAGACAAACTGGAAAATTTGAAATACTTTGAATAGACTGTTTTATAAGTACCGAAGTAGGATTACTTAACATGTATTATCGTTGCGAGTACTGACTGTTCTGTGTAGGTCGCCCATAACAAAATTTCATTACATATTTGTTGGGGAATTAAACTCGTTTCACGCTAATTTTAAAACAAACCGTAGAAAAATATTTGGCAATATTATTTTTTAAATATAAAATCATAAAAATATAGAGCTTCTTAGTTTATTGCAGGTACATTCCCGATTTTGGTTTCCCCAAATCTATATGGTTTTCGAGGTCAATAAATAATTCACATGTCCTTTCAGTAGTGCAGTTATCCTACAAATTCTGAAATTGAAGATGGCTGCATTAAGATTACACCATTCAATTGTTCTCATTTCAAAATAACCGTAAATAATGTAGAAACTTTTGAATACAAAACTAAATATGAATATTTTTCTTATCTGCCGGACACGTATTCTCTAGTTTTCTGTGCTCGGTTTCCAAATGTGCTGTCGAATAACGTATTATATAATGAAAGCAGTTTTGTAATATTGTCTAAGGCTAAGTTGATTCAAACGTTTATTTGATCGGGCGGAATAGCATGTATGTTAAAAAAATATTGATCCATTATTTCGAACAATCTCTTGCAGTAGCTCGTTGAATTAAGCTTGGAGTATCTCTATGAGCGCAACTTAGCAATTCTTATTATAAAAGATCGCCATATATGAATAACTCATGAAAATAATAATGCTTAAGGCGAATTTGTCTTGTTGAGAAATTTTTTTTCTGCAGCTATTCTATAAAATGTCCTTTACTTACCCCTAAGCTCTTTGCTATAATGAAACGTGGTTTAATGCATTTTCTTTTAGTCTCTTCTTAAAACTAATTATGTCCCTGAAATGCATAGCCTTATTCAAATAAATACTCTCACAGTGATAATTTTTTCTTTACAATTTAAATGAAGTAATAAAAAAAAATGTGAAAAGTTTCGAACTTAAACATTTGTAATGCATTTTCCTTGATTGAAAAGTAGGCACTTTACGAAATGTTTGTTAGAATTTGAGCTCCATATTTTAGTCGCCTTGGCAAAACGCCTAAATACTCCAAGATAGATTAAGCTATTTAAAAACAAATCTGTCACAATAAAGGTATGATGAGTTTATTCTCAACAAATTCACGTGCTTATATACAAAACTGTTTGTTGAAGAAAATCATACTGGAGTCTCCAGAGGACAAACTTGGAGGCATTTAAGGATCGCGAAGAGGCATTGAGCGCTTCTAAGGAAATTAGGTTTGCGAACAGCGATATTGAGTTTCTCGAGTGGATGAAAAACTTCTTAATGAAAATTTGCATTTCTTGAAAAACACTTTTACGCGTTCACATAAAGTTCCCAGTGGCACATTTTGTCAATGTCCGCATTTAGTGCACTTTCCCAACAAAATTCAATATTGATCACTTGTTTTTCTCTGATTACATTAGCGAAAATCTGCTGAGTTTGTTGACTTAGCTGAATTACCCCAGCACATAGATTTTACTACTTGTAATTTGAAGTGCATCGCAGATTGTAAAATAAATGAAAGTGAAGATACACGAATCGATAATTAATGTGCAATGGTAAGTCTGGAAATTTATCCTTTCATTTGTTCAATATAGTTCAGTCCATATATGGAAAGTAAAATCGATAAAAAACACTGCATGTATATTAATATAGTAAAACATTTTATTTGTTCGGCGTTATTTATGTTGTTAGTTATAGCAAATATCTAGCGAATATGAAACGAAATGTAAATTCATAGGCTCCTGTTAAGCTATTGAAGAAAAAAAACCAAAAAGAGTAAACTTTCTTTGGCAAGCTCTTCATAAGTTAATTCCCATACTCTACATCGTTAAATCACCAACTCTTACTGAAAATATGCTGTTGCATTTAACTAGTATTTGAGCACCATCCTTCAATTATAAGATTAGTTGAAACTCACATCAAGGTATGTTTATTAATCACATAAGCTTGAAATTAAAACAATTGTTCATGGTTGTAAATTTTGAATATTCTGGAGAGAATACTGACATTTTGAAATGGAAATACGATACATTAATTTTGATAATCTTTTCGGAATTCAAATCTATTGCGATTATGAACTGAATCAAAAAGGGATGTGGCTGACTGCATGTATGTTTGGGTTTAAGTAGCACATGAGACTTGTAACTTTGGAGGTTTTTTAAGAGACTTATATTTCATCTTTATGGGATTTAATTATGCCCAATTGCATTTCTTATCTTTCTGACAAATGTGGCCAGTCTAGATATCTGCGTTTTCAGTGTCTTCTTCACGGCAGGCTCGTGCTCCCTGGTTAATAGGGCCATTTGGTCAAAGCGCTGTAAATCTTCAACTTTATAGGTCTTGCATCACTTTAATATGAGTACGGGATGATGGAGTTACTACAGATATTGCCTGCTACATGTGTACTGCACTTTATTAAGGAAGTGTATTATTAGGTATCTTTTAGATGCTTGTAGTTTAAGAACTAGGGTAGGAGGATTATGTTCGTGTGAGAAGCCTTTTGGGAATTGAAGATTTTCTATGGAGAAGGAAATTATACAGGAGCGATAATCTTTAGGGACGTCTCATTTTTCTTGGAAGGAAGATGGGGCAGAAAATATTTTATTATGTACCTTACAAAACAATGTATTTGAATGACGTTTGTGCTTTGTGCAATATTTTAAATGCCTCTTATATTAATATATTTTACATTGATGGCTGGAATTCACCTATCCATTATGCAGTGACCATTGAGCATGAGGTTGAAATCAGTTATATCTTCATGTCTTGAATGTCACAACAGCATTGCTTAACTTCACCATGGCATTATGTTTCTCTTTGTAAATATCGCCGAGTTGTGCACACGTGCACTGGTGTTTGAACTCGATTTAATGTCACCAATATGGTTACTATTAAAAGCGTGACCCTGTGACGAAGACGATATGTTATTAAAAACAAATAAAAATGCAGCAACGTTATTTTATTTTTTCCATTCATTCATCATCAATCAAAATAGCCAAGCTGTTTGCGCCGCTGATGAGGAATGGTTTTAATTAATTTTGTAAAAGGTCACCATTTTGCGAGAAAGGAATCATTCTTGGCTTGGCGAACAGTGAGTGTGATGAATGTTAGTGCTGAAGTTTTAGTCCTGTTGCCGTTCTGCATGGTAAACATGGCGTAGTTTATCATCATACGTCTTCTGCCTGGTCACGTAATTCGCAATTTCTTATGATAAATAGTGCGGCATTTCCAGAGTTGTGCTCGTGAATGTGTGCGGTTTTATTTCTGCTGGTTTTACTTAGCCGAAGTGGCCTGGCACACGTTGAGCGTGGAAGGATGAGAGGCTTTCAGCATTGTTTGAATAATTTTAGCGTTTCATTTAAATAAATTTTGAATTCTCGAGGTTGCATCTTGGCCTACTAAGTGAGGATTTGGGAAATGTGTATGTGGGCAGCTAGGCGTTGGACACATTGGTTCACATCATAATGTAGTTTCAGACCCGGTTTGGGAGATTTCTGGCAGATCGTGGATTTGATGTTTGACTGTTGCTGATTTCCATGATCTCTTTGCATGTCAGATCTCATTGGTTTTCTTAAAGTAAACCCACCCTGAAGTAAATTTCAAGAAAGTATTGCGCATTGTGAGCATTTCTAAAGTAAACTTATTTAAGGTTGTAAAATACCTTCCTTTATCAAAGACAACATTTTTAAAATTTGCATGCATGTCTTCAAAGACCTGGGATTTCTTCCATTTGCACTGGTATATTTCGTGCCTTGATTTTTCAATGACTTGGAAGTTTCCAAAGGTCCACTGTCGAAAAGAAAATTTGTATTCTTAAAAAGTTTTTTAATTTACTGAAGACGTAGGTTTTAAAATCATTAAATTTAATTATCCAATTTGTAAAAAAAAATTAAATTAGCCAAATTCATTGTTTCCTAATCAAAGCAATTCTCAGAATTTTTTTCTAAGGCGTCTCTAATATTTCAAAGAAAGTGCATTTAATGTATTGTAATGAAATAATTTTGTTTTATACAGTTTCAAAGATTTTGTGACAAAGTTTGCAATGAATTACTTTTTAAGCAATGACGTAATTGAGATGATAATGTAATTAATGTTATCTATAAAGTTGTATTTTTGAGGAATTTCCATATGCCAAAACTGTTAGAGCCTTGAAACTGATTCCTTGCACGCGATCTCATCACATTGTCATGAGCCGTACGTGCGGCCTGTTGCTCTTAATCTGGCATTTAAGTATGATGTAATCGTGATTTTGATGTCTTTCTCGGTGATTAAGAACACCTGGTGGCTCTTTACAAAGCCCATCATTGTAATGAAGACACGGATTTACACCGGAAAACAACCATTAGTAACTTCCTCTCTATGACATCATATAATGGAATAGGGTTTCACCGGTCATTATGAAAACAAGGTACTCACTGGAACACATGAAACACTGAAAGAAATCAGCAATAATTAAATAAAATTGTATGGCTGCTTTAGAGCTGATTTCAGCTTACTAAACTATTTATAATTATTATGTTTAGCAGTTAGAAAGATTTGACGAAATTACATTTTGTAATATTTAAGCCGGGCACCTTTATTTGACGTCAGATATTAAAGAAGTAATATATCCGGCGATTACCGCGAATTTAATTGAGTATGCTTTCACGAAACATTAACTGCCTTTTAATTTTGCTGCCGAAGTTAACTGTTTATTGACTAGCACTGTAGAGGCACTGTATTTTACAGTCTTATAAGGTTTTCTTTTTGACATCCTGGATATCATTTCTGGATTACTCATTTCTTCTCACGATTTTATTAAAATTCACTGAATAAGGTGTTATCAAATTTTCCCGATAATTCTGTTCAAGATGAATTTCATTAACCACCGACAACAGGAATAGTTTGCACTGGCAATTCGCTAGGTCAACATTTTAAGCTGGAATAATAAAACAAAAGTTTGTTTGAACGTTTTGAAATAAGAAAAACAGTATAGGAACTTCAACTATTGACCAATAATTACTAGAATACCAAAATTTACTAAAAAGTGTGTAAATCAGGTAAGTCTAATTGAATATTTTGTTAACAATCCGGTGAAATAGACAGTTTACAGATCTTCATAAAGACTAACTCCGATACGTGACTTTACCTTTTATTAAATCGAATTTTGCTTCGTAGTTCGCAATCATAAGGTACGGACACGTGTTTTATTCAATCAAAGATTATACACGGTCCAAGAATCCTTGTGGCTGCCAGGACTTTAGTTTCTTTTAAACTCCGGAATGTTCCCCAAAGTAATGTAGCCTATTTCATTATGTTTAAAAAATTCTGGAAACCAAATGCGGGAGGAAATGCTGGAACCAAGTAAAATGTATGTAGCTCATCAAATCGTTAATGATAGCCTCATTGAGAGATAATGAAATGAGCTTATTTGTGTTTCACTGGACTTGCAGTGATCACTTAATGCTTGCTTGACATCCCTTGAGGAAGTACACTTCCTCATGGGAGGTCGAGCAGGCGTAATGCAAGCCAGCATGTTTGTACCATCCTTTCGTAGCCAATGCTTGGTGCTGAAACCCTCCAATTGTATTTACTTTTGACATTTGTCTTATTCGTAACTTTTTCGCCCCCATTTGCTCTCCCACCTCAGAAGCCCAGTGAAATCCTAGTCAAAATCAATTCGACTTCAAAAGTCGTTGGAAGGTAATCTGGCGGTGCATCTTGGGAGGACACCTCATCTTATTTGTGAAGGACTCGAAAATTGATAGCGATGACAGCAGGGGACAGTTTGATAATTCACAGAATGTACTTGTTTTGCTATTCAGGTGTTCTTCTCCAGAAATTGGTTATTTCGGGAAATGGCAAAGCTACAAAATTGGAAATCCCATGGCCTTACCTGGCTTATCCGACTTCGGTCGAGATTAACTTGTCATGTTGCTGAATTTATATTGGTGTTAAATAGTTCAGCCGGTTATAAAATAGCAAAGTTGAGCTTTTTGATTGGCTACATTTACCTTTGTTGTTGGTCTATCAGTCCCCTTTCTCCATACTTACATGTTTTAATTAAATTTTGTCATTGTATTTCTTCGTGCCTCTTCCTTAAGAACAAATGTTGATTTAATATCATATGCTATGAATAATAAATTACGTATTTGAATGATGATGTGAGGATGAATAAAATAGTGATAAATTAACTTGTTTTAAGGCTATTAGGTTTTTCTTAATTTTATTAGATTCCAAAATTCAATGCCATTGTTTGGCTAGTCACTAGAATGTTGAACGTATTGAAATTTAAGATTGAGCATGAAATAAGTGTATATTTACAAAAATTCGACCTGTTGAAAAATAAGGCTCCATATGGTGACCAAATCCTTTTTTAAATGTTTTATCAAAGTAATTAATTCTTGGTTAGAATTTAGAAAACGTGATTTGAACGTGAGAAAGAAATGCTGTAAGCACTACCCACTCATTCAGAGTAAATCTACACACAAATCTGATAAATTGCGGCAAGTTCGACTTGATGACCACAGGCCTCAGCAACCACACCACTACTTGCTTGATTACCAATCTAGCAGTCATTCACTTCAACGCGAAATCGATTTTTCTTTGGCACCTGGCATACCACATAAAGGAGAAGGAATTTTTTTATTCTATACAACATTGCAGGGTGCTGAATGGACATTTGCTGATAATTTCTTTCAAAAAATACAACTTGCCAACACATAATTTTGCGTGTCAGTTAAATTTAACTCGATACGTTCTGACAACAAGGATAATACACTGTATATGTCATGAGATAGGGGGTGAAATCCATTCGGAGCCTTATCGCCTATAGTTAATTCGTAAAAGCATTTATAAGAACACATGCCATGTTTGTGTAAATAACGTGTTTTTTTACTTGTCAAAAATGTGGTAAATTGAAAGGACTTTTATAAAACAAATAGTTTCCATAAATGATATAGACAAGAATTTAAAAATGCACGCATGCATTTACGACATTTCAAAATTCTTATTACAGTATATATTTATGAAATGCCATGCGGCTAAGTTGCATAAGATAATGATGAGTCTTAAAGTGACTATTTTACTCTATATTACCTCTTTCATCATGCCTGAAACTGTACTCGATGTGGAATATAACCTCGCCCTTCAGTTCAAGTGGGAAAACTATTATCTCATAGGTTAGCTTGGCGCATCTATGTTTACTGTAAGCGATACGCATACTTAATTGAAGTAATTTGTATTTTAGTGCTCTAGTAAGGATGTTAAAACACTGAAGATAATTGTAAATGGTAATTGCCTCTTGTGAGCTTATATGGATTTCAAAGAGGAACCATTGGCTGTGTGGAGAACGCTGATTTATAATAGAATATTCTAATGACGCGAGATAATGGTGCACTGTTCTCAACTAATATAGCCGGGGTTTTCTCAAAGACAATGTTTGTTACCCTGTAGATAAGCCACAAGATAGATTTTTGCTGCTATACAAGTTTCAGAAATGGCCATTTATTGTTGTTGAAATGGATGTCTGAGAGGATGATGCATAAATATGGACAAAGGAAAAGGTGATTTCGTTTGTTTATACATAGATGCGTCAAGGAGGCGGGAATCTTGAACCCCATTTGACAGTCTTTAAATAAAACTGGCATTGTCGGCTGATGAATTTAAAAAGAATTACTTTGACAGCTGACATTCTATAATCTGCATGTTTGATTAGGTTGTTGCTAATGAGAACTATTTGACAAATGCAAGCTACTGTATGTAAATAGTAAACAGAAGGCAGTGCCACAAGAATACCTTTTTGCAAACATTTGCAATCATGCGTTATCGATACGTGCATGCTGTTATGCGTAGTATTCGTTATGATTTCTTGAAACTGTCTAGTATACACGTGTATCACACAGTGATTTTAACGTACGTGTATGATGCACTATTCACGGTAACTACACTTATATCATCGCATAATTTTTCAACATTTTGCATTCAGAATCTTAAGCTTTCTCAATTTTTCTGCTTTTTATGGAACTTTTAAGATTTCTGTATCCATTTTAATAATTCTACTTAATTTCCTGTTCCCATGCGCTAGTTGCTTTGCATATGAATTGCAAATGTATGAATTCTTTTTGATAGCAATAAATTAAGTTGATCACGCGCACGAAGGTTACAGTTTTTATAACAAAAGACTTCTAAATGTACAGGTCATTCTTAACAAATATTGTAGAGGTTTTCCTTTCGAGACTCAATAACACGTTGATCCGTTTTTAGGTTTACGTTTAACCAATTAAGGCTGAGCCAAAAGGATGCCCACCATTTAAAAAAAATACACTATTATGCTAATACTTAGTTTAATTTCTGAATTATTGTTTCCCATTTAGAATTTTTTCCGGACGGAGACCCTAGTGGTCGACCTATTCTACAAGGGAGACACTACATTTATAAATTATAATAATATTTGAAGCAAAAATGTGCGAGTGATTGGTTTGCATGGTGGGTATCAGTCTCGCAGGAGATGTTGTCATGATCATTTTTCACGTACTTAGGACCGCAATTTCAATCAACCAGACGACTGGGATTTCCTGGCTAACAAACACAGAATAAAGTCTGCCTCCTTAAGGAAATATGCATGAACAAAGAATTGTTTGCGCTTGTTAGGCAAATGTGCAAAAATGCTCACAGTGGTGTTCCGCATAATTTGATATGGACGATGCCACTAGTGTATATGGTATCGCCGAACTGACTGCAGTACACAATATTTCTCATTAAGAGCATTACGCCAGCAAACTTGGCAGGTTATGAATTTCTTGATTATGCCGAGTGGCAGACCATTAACATCCGACGCAGGATCCAACCCTTCGGTCTTTTAACTTAAGGAATACGGAGCAGACGAATGCCATTTGAAGGTGACTGCAGACTGAATGACTTCTAAGTGAATATCTGAATCGATTGAAACGAAGCAGCTTTTTTCAGCCCCAATTTCTCGAATCCATTATGAATTTATCAAGTGGTTCAGCTCCATTACTGCTTTTGGAAGAGAAAAAGAGCAGATCACATTGGATGAATCATGCCTTAAAACTCACAATTGATGGCCCAGGCAGAGAAATCATTCAAAAGGACGGAAATTGAATCCTAGATTCGTGTTAATTATTTCATTTTTTTATCGCATAGTTTGCGCGTCAAAGTGCTTTTCCAATAAGCAAAGTCTGCCAATGACAAGGGAGGAAGATTGAAATCTTCAATGTCCGATCCGGCTGGCTTCTCAATATGCACCGAGCTCGCGAGAGGAAGCCTGACCTGAAATACATAAATATTTGCTTTGAAATAACATCGGCACACGCTGGCAAACGCAATTTTTAAACTAAGTGCTCGAAGCGTCTCTGTCACGGGCTATATCGATCCCCCGGAATTCCTCAAATGCAATTTTCTTTCACTACGGTCACACAATGATAGTGACTGCCCGGTGTATTAGCATTTGATGTATTTGTGTCTTCAGCTATTTGTGTAGCCCCTGTTTTCTGAGCATTACGTATACTAATAGCAAGGGTTGCATTAAAGTAGTCGTGTCCATCCTTGGGTGTTTTGAAAGCCAGAATCGTTAGTTAAATGTTAGGAAAAATGTTAGGAAAATGAACACTTTTCTTTGAAAGTGTTCATTGCTCTTCCTTCTGTCTCTAATTTTACCCCCGGACATCATCTTAACGGTTACTTCGATAACTAGCGGTAGTGCCTTGAGGCTGCCTTGGCTGTTTATCCTTTAATGCCACCGCTAATGGCAGTTTGCGGCGGTGTTATCTTTTGCAGGTGTTGTAAAAGCATCTTTTATGTTGTTCGCATTTTTGTCTTTGCGCCGTAGAGGCCCGTGCCTGGGGCAAAAAGTGACCGGCTACTCATCGCTTAAATGCAGAGAACTAAATATGTAATTCGAACGTAGTCTTGAGTGGTGATCTCATGACAATAAAACGTCTGGCATTACTGTTTCGTGAAACTTTTTTGGTGGATGTTACGAAGTGCCTTGCACAAAGTCTCGTCTCACTACTAGCTAATGCCTTTTTCCAAGATGAGTGGTGAATTGGTTGGTAAACAGGGTTCCCACAGGCCCTGGGAAACTGGGAAAGCATGGGAACGTCGGGGGTTTTGATAAAGGCTGTTGGAACCCACTAAATCATTTTACCGAAATATTTCCGTAGAGGGGCTAAAATGTCGGCATAAATTTAACATGTAATTGACTTGATCATGTAAAATTTGAGCTACCAATTTTTTCTTCAAAATAATTGCTAATGATTTAAGACTGTTTCATCGACATTGCCAATATCTCATATCATGCCCTGATTAATGACTACAGCTTCCCTGAACGACGCATATGATGTATGTGGCACTCTTATGTGAAAAGGACTCACATCTTCGATGTGGAAGTTTTTGTCATAATAAAATTCGTAAATCTCTGCTGAAATATTACAAAAAAGCTAATTATTGCTCTATAATAATTCTATATGTATTTTTTTGCATTGGTGTTTTTTACATAGCTGCATCACTAAACCATGTTTGCTCTTCTCTTCCAATACATAATTATCCTGAATAATTATCTAGAACCTTGGCCCCACGTTTAGTTTAATTACGCCACATTAAGGTACATAAATAAACCCTCGACGCATTTTTTCTCAGTTTACTTCATTAATTGATATAATTGGTCACATCTCAAGAACTTCTAGTTGATCTTAGATAGGATCGAAGAAGCGGGCCTTTTTTATTCATTGCCGTATATTTGTCTAAGTCTAAACACATAATAGAGCGAAGAGCAACGCTGCGAAATGATAATGAAGTTAGGTGCACATCGAGGATGCCAAAATCGAGCATATTCATCGGGAGAAAGATAGAATTCCGATTGACAGAGAATTGGTCTTTAAAAATGTACCATATTTTTAACCAAAATCGAAAGATAAGTTGTAATGTTTACAGAGTAAAAAAAGTTTAATTTGTACAAGCAAATGAGCATACATCCAGAAACGTTCCACTCAGATTTTTGATTGCGATTTTGAGTCAATTTTTAATTCTATTATGGACAAAATGCGTCACCAGATGATAAAGGAATGGATATACTTTGATCCCAGAGTGGTTTTCTTTGAGAAAACAATTTTTGAACACCTACACATTATTTTCAATTGATTCAAACGATTTTGAGCAACAATGAGAGCAGCGAAAACAAACTTGTTTGAAACTTTGAATTCGTCGCTATGCTATAGTATGGCATAGTTGGTGCCTCCCTGCTAGCAGCCACAACTATGTGCTAAGCAACATGAATTGCCATGTTTGTACTCGCCGCTCTGCTCTTCGAGTATGTCGATGATTTGCTCTCCGCCCTACTTTGTGTTAAACCTAAAACAGTTTTAAAACTGAAAAAAAAAAATTGAACGCTGCCGACTCAGGTATAGGCCAGGTTTTCTAAATAGCATGCATCCATCCGCATTACCAACGCCATAGCAGTTTGCGATAAACCTTCCAATTATGTGCTAATATAATAGCAGATGATAATGGACCCCTTTTTCATTCTCCCAAAAAAAAAATTCCATAAATGATAAAACTGCCTCTGGCGACAGAAATTGTTGCAGAGATGAACCTCGCGACAGCCACTCTGCCGGTTGTCTCATTTGGCCCCTTTCCCCCAACTATCCATTCGTCTGCATTAGCAAGCCCTTCGCCGTAATCGCAAATAAATCTGGTTTACTGCAGCGGATGGATCTCACCATCCGTCATTGCACCGGGCTAACGCCGCGCTTAACGCTAATTAAGAGCGATCCGTTCCGTAGTTAACTGCCGCTTAACCCCGCGGATCGATCCCGCCGCTCCGGCCCGGCTTAACGGCTCTTGTTGCCGTTGTCAGCAAATAAATCTCAATTAAATGTCTCCTAATTTGAATGCCGATTAAGAGCTACCGTCGCAAATTAAATTTCGCCCTCCGCGCGCTAATTCCGCCGCTGCTCTGGCCAGCGGAATCCGGCTGATGGCGCCATAAATCGTCGCAAAGTGGAGCTGCCAGCGTGGTACCATTAGTGCCAGACGTTTATCGACTAACGCCAGAAGAGGCAATGACGGAGGACGTTGATGGCAAAGGGTTTTTTTCCGGAATGCAAATTAGGCGGAATAAACCGTGATTGCGCGTGCGAATGACGTGTTCGACCGCGTGGATGCGCCGCTATAGAATATCCAACAAAAGATATTCAACGTATAGATAATGCAATCCAGCAGAGAGACAGCCACACACATGATGCAAGTGAAGACATAAAAGAACAAACAAAAAATGGACTAATCGCAATACACGCTCTTTCTCTCTATTGGTTTATTTGAATCCCCAGTATACTCTCTCGTTGGGCAGGCTATAGATTGCAGTTCTCATCAGTGGATAGGTGGCGCTGGGGTGGTGCTAACCTGTGGCCAGCATTAGAAACGGTTAGAATTTTAGACACCTCCGCCCCTGCACCTTTAATTCAAATTAGAACCCTACTGTCAGCAACTGAATTTGTTAGCTTAGGGCTATCCTTTGGAAGATAATTCCAACGTCTAATGGCGAGCAACAAGAAAATAAGATCAATAGAATGGATCCAAATAGGCTCGAAGTTCATTAATTGGATTGAAATGTAAGGTTCTATCATATTGTTGGATAAAATTTTACTGAGAAATTGCGTTGTTATGTAACCAATTAATGGTGCTACTTTATCAGATTGAATGAGGTTCTTTATCAAAGACCTAAAAACGGCATATTTACGTGCATGTATATGTAGAGCCTTAGTAGAGGTTATTGATAGGTTCCACTGAACTCACGAGTTTAAACGTCCTATTATTAGTTTTCTACTCCAACTATGCTATGATCGTCCGATTTTCGTGAACCCACTCCAAACTCTGACATCCTTTATGGACAGCCTTTACTTGTTTGGAGCCGGGATTTAAATATGTAAATCGTTGCCAAGTTTGTTATGCTAGAAATGAGTTCGCTTTTTGAATGTAAATGTATTTTATTTTATTGCGAAGTTGTTGATTCCAAATAGTTTGCTTTTATGCATGCTTTTGATATGTGCTTGTACTGTAATGCACACGAAGCTGTTAGTTTTCCATCGTAAATATTTCCCGTTACGAAATTGTGTAGTCCTTAACGGCTTGTCCAAAATGTAGCGCATTTAGGTTATATTTCATTATGCGGTTTAAGAAATGCACGCATTAAGATGTAATATGGATATAATTCTGTTATGGTTGGAGGACATGTAATATTGATTTATGCGCTCGTAATTTTAAGCGCTCGGAAGATGCGCTATGTTTACATTAACTCTATAAAAGGTTATAGGGTTCATAATCTGAATATAATTTAAAAGACGTTTAGCGGATTTAGTTAAATATTTGGGAAAAAACTTGCTTGAATCTGCTGATAATACGCTTAACTATAAGAAGACTCATTTACAGCAACGACTGAACTTCACCTCCAAGACCGAACCTGTTAGATCATCAGCGCCCTCTCGCGGAAAGGCATTAGAAAACTATCATTTTGCACTGCGAGCAAAAGTCAAAGAAACCACGTCTCAACGAATCTATATTGATTTCCTCACTTGCTATCTTCTAAAGTTGCATTATTTGCAACAGTGAGAACTGCTTTGGAAATCATTAAGCCAAAAGCGGTCTTTTGGATCATTATCAGCGCCCTCTGGCGGCCATATCCTTAAGAAAAATTGCGTCCTCCGTAAAGAGATTTACGATTGTTCTAATGTCATAACTGCAAGGACATTTTAAGAAATTCTTTTGCAACCCCTAGGAATGTTGTATTGCGGTTTTCTGCCCTTGTTTGTAGCATCTCCTAGAGGAGAACCCCGGGCCAAAGGATATGCGTCCACAATCTGATTTAATCGGAATTGGTAAATTGAGACCCAACTTTAGTCTGCTGGGTCAGGAAAATCGTTTTGTTAAACAAAACGAGAAATTGGCAACAGCAACAACAGTTACTTAGTGTGCAAGACATTCATTACTTTAACAAAAAAACTAATCAAATTCACGCCTTTTAAAAGTCGAGTGAAGCATTGTAAAAGATGAAAAATCAATGTTTAGATGTCAGTAATACCGATCATTCATCCTACTCCTTACTGGAATAATGCAGTATATTTTGCGCTATGGTAATGCAACGGTAGTATGCAAAAATAAATACCAATGCAGCAAGAATTCTACTTTCCAGAGAAACATCCTTTATGCAAAAAATACCATTTTTTGGAATTCCCTTAAGATGTTGGTTGGCGATAGCTTGGGATACCATGCTGATCGCTGCTTCGGTGGTGACGATAAAGGAAGCAGAAATTGTCAAACACTATTATGACTGCTGATATATCAACTTGTGCTGTTCGAACTCGGAAGATTAACAAAAAAAATGTGAATGGTTTTTTTTTTTCTAACTTTTTTTCTTCTCGTAAAACAGGCGCTATCGCATAACATGCCCAAAACTCTCTTGGCTTATCGCATCCTTGGCCTGAGTGCTGCTGCATTTCCTTTTTGTAACAGTGCAAATCCTTTAACGGCGTCGCGAAAGTTCGCCTTACATCAAGTGGCTTTCGCCCGATCACCGGTCGAATCACGATTTCTAATGTCAAATGAAGGTTACGCATGTTAATCTTTTGAAACTGTAGACTTTCTTCACACCCATCACTGCATGATGTCGCCTTGAAAACTCCCAGTTAACTTAAATGTACATGTACATATATTGTAGATTTTAAAAATATTGCTGAACCATAAAAATGTCTCATTGACAGTGTATAAATAAACGTTTGATTGTTCGTGTCGAAAAATGTCAGTTATGGAATTTGTAGCTTTTTATTAACTGGCTACATACATGTATATGTAAGGTATATTCGTTTACAATAGTAAAAATATAACCTAATCCAAGATAAAATAAGTATAATAAGAAAAATAAAACGTTGACCTATGTGGTCATGTTGATATGCAGGTATTTTGTGGTAAAGTAGTAATTGCTTTTAGGATGCATCCAAAAAATTTGTGGAGCTGTATAATGGGGGTATTATGCGATGTGAAAGAAAAGCATTCTGGAACCATCAGGAGAGCTTCCCATAACGATTTCTGAAAATCTAGAAAAACTCTAACTTCGAAATTTCAGGAAAAAAAACAACCAAATCCTATCGAATTTACTTAATATTAACTGCTTTCAAAAAAGGAAAAGAGGCGCACTGTTGCTCTGATGTGGAAGAACTGCATGTTTGTACAGGACAACAATACCGATTACTGTCTAGACATGCTCTAACAATGCTGTCACAGATTTGTTCAATGCTGGGCTTCTATACGTTTTATTTTAGATTTTCATCAAAATACATATAGATTTCTTGATTTCCGTTACGTTTACCAAACATAAGAAAATCTGGCTAATATTGGATTTTTTTTTCAATGTTTGAAGTTAAAAAAATGTCAGTAAGCTTTACGAAATATATCTAGCGCGATAATTTAGGTTTCAATTGTTTTTTTTCAAGATCTTTGTAAAATAAATTTGCTAATGGATTAGGACGATATTTCCCCCTGCCTTCGAGGGAAATCATTGCGTAATATAGCACTATAGCACAAGTTTCGAATCAAAAATTCCAACGTAATGCATGTTTTACTCTGATGCATAGCATATTCCAATTTATTATTCTAGCCTATCAATTTTTAAGTAAATCTCGGCAGATGCAAGTGACTTTATAAAATAAGAAGTACGTTACAGTAATTATGCATTCTCGTTACTCACTCGTCAAGTTAAAGAGCATAAGGTCATTGTCTCAACGTTATTTTAGGTAAAATGCATGCTCCCCAGAAATATGAAACTGTTTTTGGAATAACACCGTGCCGTTGGATTTAATTATTTAGGACTAGTCTTTAATATTTTCTTCTTCTAATGGATATGATTATTCTTAAAGCTGCTGAAACGTCACTAGCTTAATTAAATCCAGCTATATCCAGGTTTGGGGAAGTCAAGAAATATTTAAAAAATAAAATTGGTACTGTACATTTAAAAACAACGAAAATTCAAAACTAAAAGAAAATTGACTTGTAGATGCAGGAAATATTGATCCTTTTGATGATGATGGATTAAATACATCTGACGTTCTCCTCAAGAGAAAAGGTCACACTGTCGAATAACTGAGTGAAGATGATAATGCGAAAACACTATTTGAGTATGCTGTGGAAGAAAAAATACCGGAGATCAGGCTAGGTTGCAGTGTTTAATTACGTAGGATTTTTTTATAATAGTGATACGAAATATATGTGAAAAACATAACATTTATATGAAAATGCCTCGTTTATCTTTAAAAGAAGTAAACATTAAAAAAATCCAAATTGAATTACTGCAAATTTGAATTTTTGCACTGCGGGAATTCTCCTAGAAAGCAATATTTCGCTCATAAAAAATCTGGCAAAGGCATTGACCGAAATCGTTTAGTTAAATTCATCAATTTGCGTATTGCGCTGACATCTTATGGCATAATGGCGCCATCCTTGGGCTAAATCAGAAATCACGTTTGGTGACATCCAAGACCCGAGCTACCAGGAAGATCATAAAGTTGCACCCGATTAGATTCCAGTGGGGAAATCAGTTTTGGTCGTTTTTATAGACCGCAAGCTCTGAATTTCGGAAGCATAAAAGCATCGTGCCCATGGCTAAGGTCCCTCGGTACCCGACTAACAACCGCGATATGTCGGCCACGTTGGTGAAAGTTGGTGAAGTAGTCTTTACTTCGCGGGAAGACAACCGGGATTAATTGGTCAAGGGCCAATGAACTCTTATAGACAAGCGTGTTGTGCTGTCACGTGCATGTAAGAACTGAACATGCAACACTTGCGTTGATGGCATCTGTTGGAAATTATTTTGGAAATTTAACATTAGTGCATTGCATTCAGATTTATTATAAGGAATATCTGCGTTTTGCCTTGGTTTTGGTTAGCTGTTTTTCAAGCTTCTGCTCCAGTGAAGCACATGGTCTCAGTGGCGTGTACATGTTTAGGAATTTATAAACCGAAGCCCAACCCCAGCTTCCGCCTTGCGGCACGCATGGATGGCCATGTATGGGCATAAATCTTGAGGGAAATCGCGCGTATTAAGTTAGGATAAACTAGCTTAAAAATGAGCTTTGCAGACGTGGAATGTATCATAAACTTTGTGAAGCCGTGCTTCTGGTGTCTTATCCTTTGCATTGAATAAGCATTTTAGACTTTCAAAGTAAGTTTCGATTTTGCCAATATTTGAATAGACCACTGCCTCGCAGCACGTTGTATCCCTGATATTTACTTTAAATGGCTTGATGGGAAACCATTTTCGTATAATTCAGCAAGAAGTTAGGAAACCGATAAGGAATGTGTGCAATACTCAGAATGCTTCAGATTTTTTCCCTATGTGCCAGAAGGTAATTTTGCTTGCAAGACACAGTATGTGATTAAAAAAGTTTACAATTAAATTAAATTTAACGTATGTTATAAGGGGTCTTTAGTTGTCCTGTATAAACACAACAATTCTGTAAACCAGAAAGCACGAAGCATTTTAAATATATGCCGATATTCCTGAAAATATGATTACAATATGCATCTGTGAAAATGCATTTTCAACGTGAGTAGTCGACATCTACTTCGTACTCACAATTGTCAGCAATGGTGTATGGTGTAAATTATATGTAGCATCCCGTGATGTAAATATTCTAACATACGGGCAATATGCGTGAATAATAATAATAAAATGTTCGAAAAAAGCTTTAAAAATAGACATTGCAACATTTTACAGCTGAGTTTGATTTGCACTTTTCAATAATGAAATGCTTTCAATGACTGTCAAAACAACGCATTTGCCAAATAAATTGCTGCGTGGATTTCTCAGACATGCGGGCATTTCTGTAAGTATGAAATCCCTAGTGTCCCACAGTGATAATTTTGTGGAAAAGTGTATCAATCACTTTCCTTTAATCGGTAATTCTAGCAGATGGTGGACAGGTTCAGAAATCAATTTTCTCAACTTGCATCTCTAGTTGATGGGCGGACCTTTTCTGGGTTTCGTGACAATACCTGATGCTAAATTGGAGCATAGCTTCTGTAAGGATTTACATGAATGTTTCGATTTTGAACACTGTCATTTAGCAGGTTTCATTCGTTGAAATTTCTCCTGCATGCGTTATCGTTTTTCTCTGATTGAATTTTCGTGCAAAAGCGGAGAAATTTTTCAAGAATGCTGTGCTTAACTTTGGTGCTTGTCTCCCCCAATAAATTCAATTCATTTCACCAGACCATGTGCACATTAAATACGGGATTTGAGCCCTTCAAATCTTTCGAGACCAGATATCGTATTTATGGAATCATCGTGTGGAAATTGCTTAAACCCTCCCCTTTCGCAACGGATGGCAAAAATCGTATCTCTTTGCTGGCTCGTCTTGAAAATGATAGATTTGTTCGTTCTTCCGGTGCATTTCTTTCCCTCTTTTAAATCCCTTGTTTTTCGCAAATCCAACATCAATTCATATCAGGCTGAAAGCTAGTTTGTGTTCGTGTAAGTGTAAAAAACAATCATCTTCTAACTCGTAAGCCATCTCGGGCACAGATACAATCCTATGCCTACTTGCTATAAATTTCAAATAGGCCAAAATGGCACTAAAATAGTCGAATAAAAAAGGAGTTTGATAAAACATTGCCTGTATTTGGTCGAGTGGGGAAGTACTTCGAAAAGAGTAATTTTGTAAGGCGTTTTACTTATTATACCTGTATGTTATGAAAGTATGAGTGGCATTGTTTTGTTGTTCATTGCATAAGGAAACGTTTATATTGTTTTCAAACATTCTAACCTACTGTATATATTTTTTTAAATACTAAACCTTGTATTTGACGGTTAGTAAAATGCTTTTCTGAATGAAATGTCTTCTAAGATGTAGACCTGCTTGAAATGTTGTGACTGATTATCAAAAACAGTCCATTTGTCAGTCAGATCATTTACTTAATCTTGATTTGTAACTAACGTGTTTTGATACTTTGAACATGTTTGATTGCATTTTCTTAAAATATAGTTTGTATAAAATTCACAACACTGGAATGGATGAATTTTTAAACGTAATAACTTTTTAAGCATAATTAACTTTAATTATCCATAATGGTAACCAGGCTTGCCAAGTAAAATATATTTACCTACATTTTCAATTTTTTTCTTAAAATTTCTAAAACGTTGCATATAAACATTTGTCGCTAGCAATATTTGTTAAGTGCTTATATTGAAAGTATTTCATTAAACTGTCGTTCAGGTTCAGTTTGTTTAGGATTTAATAAATGACCTGGAATTAAATAGTAGCGTTAAATCAAACTGCAATATGTAGTAAATTACAGTTTTGGAATTATACCTGACCGTGGATTAACTGGTAACAAGATTTATTTATATTGTAGTAAATTACACAAGTGCGTATGTAGTAAATCACCCTACAGGATGTCAGTTAACGCAGGGTGCGCGAATTATTCTTTGAAATATTACGTGTGTAATGATTATTGCATACTATTTAATTCAATAAAGCGGATATAGTTTTAACCTAATATTAATACTCCGATAGTATCCTAAAATAAATTCTACATATGCAGTACTTCGGCTTTAAGGATTCCTTATTTAATTGCTGGTAAAATTTCTGGAAAGAATACATGTCCTGGGTTGAAAGCATATTCTTTTTATAGTTTTCACATCCTGTTAAGGTACTTTGTGCTCTCGTTATAACGAAATTTTCGATATAGCGAACACTGTTTCCGGTCCTGGCCAAAATGCCCATACCTCTCTTGTATTAGCTTTTCAATATAACGGCCACTCTATGGCAAAAACCTTGCTCGACGTGATTGGATTTTTTTCATTAACCGTCTGATAATTGTAGCTTGAAAATGTATGTTTTAATGTACATGTACAATTGTACTAGAGTACATTGTGTGTTGCCACTTTGATCAAAATACATTATTAAATGACGCTGACTTGAATTGTACACGCATTCCTGGTGTGCAGCAGAAGACAGAAGTACTGTTGGGACAAAAATCTACAGGTACTGTAGGTCATTCCAGTCGAGAAAAACCTCTAGGAGTCATAAAAATCCATGAGCGCTAAAAAGATTGAAAAAGATGTGTGATAACAGATCCCTCAGTATAACTCACGATATAACGAACTAGTGCTCCAGCCCCTTGGCGTTCGTTATATCGGAAGTAGACTGTATTTGCAAAGGACGTTCTTTGACAAGTTTTGGAAGATTTTCGATGTCATAAATACGAGCATTTGTGCGCAAAAGGATTCAATGATGTAAAGAAATGGCCGTAAACAAACACCTGTATTTCCAGAAATAGATGTCGCAATATCTTACAGATGCTCTTTCGGGCTTTATTAATCCAATTATTGGTTCACTCGGTGGTCTCCAGCACGTTTTTCTTCAATGCCCAACATAGAGAAGATGAGTGTGAACATTTTTCCTTTCCTTTGGGACCTCGCTGGGCGACGACTTTTCAGATAAGCTCGCAATATCGAATCGAGTTGACTATTCCACCTGGAAGAAAGGGAAACTGGAATGGCATCAATTCTTTTTTGAAAATGTCAATGCCAAGAAAGGGAATGCAGATGTATGGCTTCATTTGACTCTGCTATTCAGAAGCTTAGCAGCCATTTCTGTCATGCTGATTTGCTCGCGACGCTGGCCTCTTTTGATTGTTGGAGAATGAGAAATTGTGAATTAAATTGGCGAAAATGCGACGAGCGACTATACTAATGTTGTGATTGTGGAGCAATGAGAAAGTTGAATACATGTACTCAGTCTTTGTTTCGGCATCGTGTACTTTGGGGCCATTAGCGTGTTGAGAAAAATGCTTTGCAAACTGCCATTATAGCATGCTTGCTACGCTTGTTGTCAGGAGTATCCTGAATAGAAGATTCTGATTGACGGATCCGGGTTTGCGAGGAACAATTCACACCGAGCAAATTATGCTGGGGCACAACAAATGTAGTGCTGTTGAAATTCTACCAGCCCGGAATGAAGAGATAGGACAGCGATAAACGCGAGGAGTGGGAGAGACAGATGAATTGAGGAAGGAGATTATAAAAAAGGAGTAGAAAAACAAAAGCGAAGTAAGTGAGGCGTGATGAATTTGACGTTCGGAGAATAGCGATATGAAAAATGCGAGAGTACGAAGTGAAAAGCCCACTTAAGTCCGGCCCAAAGGGATGGCTACAAAAAATTACACATTTATTCCTTTATATATTTATTAATGTTATTAAATTATTATATCCACTAGGGTCCGAGTTATTTTTTTATAATTTGAAAATGTCCAGTCTATTCATAAAAAACGAAACTGGGTTGTCCTCTCAATGAAACCTTCACAACTCGACTCGAGTCTTGACTCTGTTCTCAACTCTGTTCTAGACACAAGCCTCGCTTCAAGCGCACATAGCAGAGACTTTCCTTCCAGCCACGTAATATAAACATTGATTGAGGAAATTGTTCTCTATATCGCAATATAATTTGTTTTAAATTATCAACAACAGTAGTCTTCATTTTTGATTGACAATATGAAATTGAGTAGCAAGCAGCACAGGTTTGGCAGGTCTTACTGTCTGAAACGTTAAAAATAATCCAATAGGCCTAACGTGTAGAAGTTGTTATACGTGTAATGTATATTGCACTAGTAAATTTCATGTAATACACCCCAGACACGTTTCCCAGCTCTTTTCACAACTGAAACGAAAATAAATTCTATTTAAAACACTGCCAATGGAATATACAACGTTTAGGCTCATGTTTTAGGCTGTTTAACAACATGAAAAACGAGTGAAACGTGCTTTGAAAACAAGCAATGCACCTCACACGCTTTTCCAGCTATATTATCAATTAAAATGATAATAAATTTTATATAAAACACTGCAATTAGGCACATTAACAACATGAAAAACGAGAGAAATCTTACTCCGTAAAAACTACACGTGTGACATTACAAACTTTAATGCATGGTTCCAGAGAACCAATCAGATCGTTTATTTCAGCAGCAAGTCTTCCTTGTCAGAAGCGAGTCTGGCATCACTGCTTGAGTCGGGAGCCGATGCTTTACTATGCACGTGTGCATAGGCAGCAATGTGTTTGATTTTCAGGATTGCGTCGAGGCATGAGTTTAGGCGTGAGTCGACTCTCCACTGTTTTTACCCTAAGATGAGCATAACGGTTTTACTCATTTGCAAATAATTGGGACAGTTTTAATTTATAAAAAAACTAGTGGACAAACAATTCGACAAGGGAAAAATAAATTCAGTAATTAAAAGTATTTCAAGAGAAATGTAAGATAGATTTTGTTAAATTGTGGGCACCCGTTTAATTCTGCCTTAAATATAATAGACAATAAGGTGATAAAAATATGCAGAATGATTAATGATTATTTAAGATACCATGATATAATGGGAAGTGGCTATAAGGAATAAGAGGAAAGAAGGGATGCAAGGAGTAAGCGGACAGAGCCCATTTGAAGGAGGGAAATGTCTAGAGTTGTTAAGAGAGAAAGGTTTGATAAAAAGGGGTAAAGAAGAGTAGAAACATATATGTCATAATGAAGGTAATGAAAGCAAGGAAGGAGATAAGGAGAAGTGAGAAGAGGTAAATGGCAAGAAAGTGAGAAAGTGCAACTTGGAGTGGAAAAATCCATATGTCAGTGGAAATGTATAGGCTTATACACTTGTATTATGAGCCTTCACTGTCTGAAGAAGAAATGCCATCTATAAATATAATAGCTGAGAAAAAACTCGCGCTGCTGATCCATCCTCTGGATTTCAAGCAGGGCTGTACAAATAACGTATCTGAATAGTTCTATGCTTCTTGCTTCTATTCTAGTCGCAAATATTATTTCTCTGGTCGTGTTCTCCTCTACATGCCTGAATAAACCATTATGGTAAATGGCACTCACTCGAGTTAAGGGATGAAAAAGGCTCCGGAATCAGATCTGGTGCAGCGTTTCGCCATTACCTTGTTTAAATCGCGTTCCAAATAATTGCTTGATTTCCTTCTCGATAAGCTCGAGTTGGCATTAAACTTGGCAATCTTTTTGAATAACCTAAAACCTATTCAAATATTCGCATGAAGCGATTGAAATAAACTTCGGTTTTCCATTCCAGAAGAGCACGCGAGTAGAAACCCAACTCAAGTGCTGGCATGCAGCGTTATGCCGATATCCTTGTTCTTGTGCTTGTTACCTCTGTTCTCTGTCGTCATTCAAACTATGGGCACCTCTTTACTTTGGAGAGGTGGTCTGTAGAAACACTCGTATACAGTGGTATACGAGTGTTTCTACAGACGTCTTATGTATCAATTGTTCCAACATTTATTTAAAACGATTCCGAACCCCTATGTTTTTCGAATTGACACAAGTAAGACGTACATGGACGTTTATATACCGTATACTGCTTTGCGTTATTTCCTCGCAGCTCTTTATACTGAACTTGATAAGTAGCATAGTTAATTCAAATGTTGGGAATAGCACATGTTTTCCCCCAAACGTGTTTTCCTTGCCATGCTCAGTTTTCTGAAGCAATTCAATTAAAGATGTCGAAACTGTAATGAATAGCATGTGCATATATTCAAGCAAATGAACAACGGTCAGATATCTGACAGAATAACAAAAGCAATCAGTCAACGCTATTTGCTTTCGAAAAAGAACACAAATAATTATCACATGCAATTTAAACATCACTAAGAACACAATTTTAGTCCCACTAAGGAGATTCATCTAAGGAGTTGAATTGAATTACACAATATCAGTGAACGTGAGGCAGATGGTAAGCGTCTTGCAGGTATAAAATGCCATTGATCTGGGGTTCTGTTGCTCTGAGAGTGCCCACGTCCAGAAGTTGGTCTCGAGGGCGTTGGTCGCATGCACTTCCGTTGTTTTTTTCCGGATAAAGCTTCTCGGTTTTCCGCAGGTCAATGTCCCATAATGCAGTAGAGGAAGGCGTTGCAACATTTACCGAAGGCAAAAAAATCACTTCTGCACCAATTTCTCGTCTCCGATTTAAAAAAGCGGGAGAGAAAATCCTGGCCAAGTGAGAAATAGCCGGTGGTCCCTCTGGGTTTTTTGGAAATGGGGTGCCGACGCTGATTTCTGTTTGTGATTTAAATTGACCACTTCCTGTGTAAATAGCCTTTCATTTTTCTGTATGCTTTTCGATAAAGCGAGCAAGGCAGGCAATCGGAAATAAACCAATATCTAGAAAAAATGACATAAAAAATTGCCTTTCTTGGAAATGGTGTGTAGAGTTGGTTGTGAGACCGCACGTCGAGCTCTGCAATCCACGGCTGGATAATGACCTCCATTGGCAAGTTGTAGGAGTGAATTTTCCCTTGTGCCAACAATCAATAAATCCGAAATTTATTTAAATATCTCGCGCACTTGACCTGGCCCGGGTGTCATCTACAGATTTCTTCGGGGAAGTCGAAGGGAATTCTTGTTGACTCATTGTCTAGGCGTCCAGATGTTCGATCGCGCAATGTCACCCTCGAGGGACCTGAAATGGTGCCAGGATCAGGTCAAGACGCTCGTTCGCTCATGCAGGCGAACGTTGCCTGCGTGATGCGACATATATGGACATGGACATATGGAATCAGCAGACAAATTTGTCATTGGGGAAAAGTAATTTTCGGATTCTGCCATCCCCATAACGGTCGCGCAACCGTAGTCAGCTTGCATTGGTGATTTTCGAGAATGCTAAAGAAACTGGGTTATACGCATGCAATTTGATGCAAAGACGGGAATGTGCAACGACGGTGTTTCAATTCATCTCATGAATTGCGTATATGGAAAGTATCTAAACCCGGGGCCAGAAATCTGATGGGATCTTGGAGTATGCTTGAAAATAAGTTATAAAATTGTATGAGATCTAGTATTCAGATGTTGCCAGCTTAGTTTCGTCGTGGTTTTCATTAACTATCATCTAAACATTTCCTTAATAATGCTAATTATTTTCTAGTTTAATAAAAATGCTGACTAAAATCATCACTCGAGACATGTTCTTAAAAATGACCAATACACCGCATACTTACATAATAACCACCTGATTACTGTATTCTCTTAAAGCTCCGATTGCGGTATTTAGATGCTACCGTTCTCGTCATTATTTGTGCAATAGTAAGCACAATGCAGTTAAAGAGATTGGTGCTTGGTCTTAATGAATTTGTACATTTTCAGGGGTAAGATATTTCCATTCTTTTCACTAACTACGAATGCGTCGATTTCCGGTAGAAGATGCAACTTTGTAAGAGAATGGCTAGTGGTAACTTGTCATGAATAAGCACGAGTGCAATTTCAAAAGATAATTGTTCGCCTTCCATAAAACTGCGAGATCAGCGTCTTCTTTATTTGAAAGACCAGATTGCATCCGCTCGCATCTCGATGTTCTGCGGACTTAAAGTTTGCCAGTTCTTAAATTCATTTGTCGAGCTCACCTCAACATCACGTTATTCTTGTTGGAATTATTTTTGTTGTGTGGACGAGATCTTCGGCTTGCCGGCAAAATGTGAAATTTCAGCGAGAGCTGGCACTGAAGAAGCTGAATGAAAATAAAGCAGCGTAGTGCGTAGTTATTATAAGTACTATATGTGGAGGCAGAATATTATAGCCGCATTGTAAGGACTGCGTGATTGCATCTTGCTATCTGAGCAGCGAGGAATATTTCTCGTCACACATAAAAGTAATTGCATCCTCGTGTAAAAAATTCGATTTTCCACCCCCTCTGAAGTGTTAACTCTTGGAACAGAAGCAGCCTTCTTTTTCCAATGATAATGCCGGCTTCTTCTAAAGAAGCGGAGAAGGGGGGCTTATTTGCATATCTTTTTACATGGAATGCCCAGAACCTCGTTACCTTTAATGGCCGACAAATTGGAAGCGTTCTCGCGCCTTCCCATCCATAAACCATTCGTTAGAGGCAATTAACTCGTCTATAAATCGATTAATTAGGTGTTGATGAAGTTATAGCGGTAGCGGTCCACCTTGAGAGGTGTTCAGCTTCGTTTGCAACGGGCAGATTTCCAGTAAGGTATGGATCTTTTTAAAACAGTTGAACAATATTACATTCTGTGTGTGTTTTGAGGATGTTGGGGGCGAGGTCTCGGCTTGAGAACTGTTTTCAAGACATTGAATACACGGGCTGGGTGAACAGCCTGTTTAGATTGTTATGCCAAAGGCTTTAGTAATTTGATTGTAACTTTAAATTTGCCGTATAAACTTCTGCTCTATGAGACTGCTCTCTGAAAACAATTTAAATTTTTCTGTTTGTCAACCAATTTCTGCATTTCAGTTATTTACTAAATATTTATTCACTTTCAAACTCTTCGCCTAAGGACTTGCTATACGTTTTAAATTTCTTTAAGGATTTCGTTTTTGGCTCTTGCGTGAAAGACTGGTTTCGGATTTTGTCTAATACGGCTGCTTTGAACTGCATCGTTAGCAGTTTGTTTCCACATACGCTTATTAGCGAAATTATTTATGTATATCATTGCATTAGCTTATTGCCGCACTGATGGCTGCATTTACCTGCGTCTTATGAAGTCGAATAGGGAATCATAAGTATTGAATCAAGTAGTGATTTATGGACTTTGATCTTGCCTGATATTGATGTACATGTATGAGGTTGTAATTTAATAAGTTCATTACATGATTTTATTCATCATTAAATTCTGGAAAACTAAGCCAATATTTGAACAGCGTCTTTCGATTCGTGATCTTTAAAAGTGACTTGGTCGATATGTGTCCTCTTGAGATTTGTAAAAGCAAGCGACTTTACTCCGTCGCTGTTTTTACAGATCAAGAACTGGATTTTTAAGCAGCTTTCTTTTCTCCCAGAGTAGACTGAATATAGTCAAACGGATGGCAAAATGCTTATTTCCAGATTTTTTTAACTTTCAGATTTAAAGATATTTAATTTCTCCATGCAAGTGCCACGTGAGCCTACTTATGGCAATGTGTTATAGTGTGACTAGTGTACCGTTATTTTATCAAATCATCTTTATAACGCGTTATACAAATATTTTGAACATCTAGATAAACATTTGGATAAAAGACAACTGCTTCGATAATTCTGAAATGGTGTATAACTTTCAGTGACATATCAATATTCCCCGCTGCATTGTCAAGTTCATTCACCAGTGCTTTTGCGGTCTTCCAGCTGCTTGTGGAGAGTGTCAACTACTGAAGCTTTTAGTGTAGACCGCAGAGAACTCTTACCTTGATCATTAATGGCCCATCTAATATTTCCGCAAATGGTCTTCCAATTGACTGTTAATTAATGGCTATAACTTCCCCGTTTGGACATCAGTAAATAATTTGACCGATTTATTGATGCATTGCCTGTCAGACAGACAGCAAATTAAGTTCTTTTGGAACGAGAAAAAGTAATCGCTCCTGTCTTGCCCATCACACGCAATCATGATCTACAACCACAATCATTGTAAACATTAGAAGGTGTCCTCCCATGTCATTCCCTACTTGACCTCGCAGGATTGCGTGAGTTATTGCTTAAACGCCGAGGGAATTCTTGTCACGCGAGTTATGGCCTGCTGGTTGCAGTAGCAGCTATGAGCGACGGAATTCTGAAATGTATTTAATAAGAAATGACCTTTGCAGAATGGTAGATTTGCGATGGTTTCTTGTGAGGGTTTGCGATATTGCATTGTTCTGGATCAGATAGAATCACATTTGAAAGACGCATTCCCTGAAGAAAGTATACAATTATTGCATATAGTATGGTAGCCTTCACGAACCTGAGGATATTTAGTAGCAGTAAGGTTTTTATGTGATTTAGTATGCATACTTTTTGGCATAGGAATACTTTATGATGGCTTTCATTAAAAAAAAACTGCGAGTGAAACATATCAATGCATTTATTCCGATAGAAAGGTTCTTGCTTTCGAAATCAGTGAAAATTTATTCGATTTGATGGTCGCAATCAAAAAGCAAATAAAACGTTTATCAGAAATCAACTATTACTTTTATTATATTTTTTAAGTTAGGCCCTACAATTTTGGTTGAGTGAATAACAAAGAAAACGTAATCTGAGATGCATCATTTATTCAGATGTATTGTGTTCAGAGCAGGAGAAACTGGAATACTAATGATATCTTTGTCAATTTATTATTATACTACTTCATTGTTGAACAATGTAGTGTATGTATACAGTGTATCATGGTCCAGTACTATAACAAGATAACTCAATCTCATAGTTTTACCCCTTAACATCATACAATGTAGTTGCCTAGTTATTAAGTAGGCCTACTGCATGGACCCACGATATTACACAGCCTCACAGGTGTTGGGCAAATTAGTGGAAACAATGTATATTTGTAGGCTTTTGTTAAAGAAGTGCGACCTAAATCCTGACTCACATTGTGACGGTGTTTTGCCATGTAATGCCCTGTCAGGCATTGTTTTTCTGCAGATTCAGGCATATATTATATTTGGACAGACGAATAATTCTTTACACTAATTCTCACCATGGGCAGAGGCTACATGTGAAGCTCCATCGTAGTTTTTGCGGCTCTATTGCGATTTTAGCAGGGCCTCTTGTACCCAAAACGGAAGTGACTGTAAATTAATATAAAATAATTGTTGGCGGAGAATTTTTTGCCGAATTTGGTAGAATTTTTATACAGTGTCAACCTTCAGTCTTCAGACCTACATGTACATTTGTAAATATTATCTAACTGATAGTTAAGGGCAGGTCATTGATGCTCAATTAACGATTATTCGGGTCTTAACTGATTCCATTCTCAAATAAATTCAGACTGTATTGTAATCCATACACCAAATACTTTTCTATTATTTTATCCAACCCTTGTACATCCGCTAATGATGTCATCCTTCATTCTTCGTGCTTGCTGTAATTTATGCATTTAGGTGTTAAAACTTGGGAAGTTCACTTTGACATCTTTAACTGCCGCTTAGCACTTCCAGCTCATTTCGAGGGTTATAAACCAGTTGTAAAAGAATATAAACTGTCTCTTTTATACTCGTTCGTTAACGCCACTGATTACGATGAGATTTGGGAGTCAAGGCGAAACTCATGTAAGGAGATGGACGCGGGGGGTTTGAAACTTTTTGAGAAATAAATGAATGCATGAACATCGGCATCGTAATTGCGACGTTTCGACCAAATGTCTCGGTGCATAAATTTGGGCTGTGCGAATTAGCGGCAATGGACACCCTTGGATGTTCAGGGGGACAGGTTTATGCCGACGGGCTAATCGTTAAGGAGATTTACAGGAATCGTAAAGCTCTTTTATTACTCTTGCCCTGTCCTGGTTCTTCCCGAACACATTAGCCGGGTGCTAATTGAGAGAAATGACGCTGACGTCGCAATGCCTGCCTTGCCGCTTAATTGCGTTACACAACGACGACGTCTTTGACGAGAAAACTATTCAAATGAGTTGGCCAAGAAGCGCTTGGAATACTGAAAGTTTGCCATCGGGTTTTCCCGCGCTTTTTGTTATTTTTGATTTGCATGGGACTACCGAAGAGCACTGTATGTGGAAATAATTCATGCATTTGGTTAAAATACTACACTTCCGAGCAAAGAAACTAACCCACCCATATATTGGCGTATAAGTATTACAAATGCATTTTATTCAGCAAGTAGATATCCAGTTTATAATCGGAATAGTGCGTCTTATTTGACTAAAATTTCGCTTGAATTTCTCAGGTAAAAAGCCTTGAAATAACAGTAAAGCATTGATATTTGTTTGGAATTTTCTGTATGCCTTTGCTCCTGATGACTGTCAAAGAGTTTATGCAGGGAATACGATGTAAGTTTCATGGCATTAAAAAGGAATTTTTTTCAATTTAAATACATTTGATGAAAGTGCTTAAAATTGTTTACAAAACGAACTATTTCGATTTTAAATTGGATCGCTACATGTATGTACTTGCTGAACAAAATGTATTTTTGTTAATAACTTTTGATGGGCCACTTTCTTAGCTCGAAGTGTACTCGTAGCTATGATTGCTAAATCTGTATTCCCCCGTTTAGAATTGGTTGTCCATTAGGGCCTGCATTTCTTTTCCCAACTTGAAAATGTCCCGTTTATTTATAAAAATAATAATTAACTTGTGAAATACATCTCGTTTCGGAGGTCGCATAACGATTTTTTCTAATAATTTTTTTAAATAAATAAACGGAACAATTCCAAATCATAAAAATAATTTAGACCCTATTGGAAGTAGTCGTAGTAGACCCACGAGGAAAAACACCTTTAGGAATTATAATTAGTATTTCAAGCAAAAAATGTGCAATTGAATTGCATGGTAGGCATCCTTTTGGCTCAGTCTTAACAACCACTTTCATGGCAGAGGTATTAAAATTGTGAACGCTTGAGCAAACGTAAGGAATTTATTTAACCTAAATAACCAATTGATGGATGTTTCTGAACTTTTATTTACGGAAAGATCTGTTCGTACTTCTAATAAAGACGGTCTAAAATAACATTGCAAGAATATTGAATCCAAATTTTAAATATTCATGATCCCATATTCATTCCGAAATCTAGAGCAGGCATCTTTGTTTGCCTTACAGGCTAGAACAAACCATGGACGTTTGAAGCAAATTAATCGAAAGAAAAAACAATTTTTTTTGTTCGTGTCATTTTTTCTCTGAATTGCCAGTATTAAAGCTGACAAAATGGTTTGAGCCAAGGACAAGGCAGACGTTGTCAGATGTTTCATAAGGGTGCACCACTGTTGAATGAACGCTGGATGGATTGTCCAAATCTCAGCTGATGGAAATGCATGTGTAGTAGGTTTCCGGTTCTGTGCATTAGGCTGGAGGCAGCCAACATGCGGTAATCGGAAAGTTTATTTCTAAATATCGTCCGAGTGTTAGCACTTCTAAAATGCTGATGCGTCGATATGGTTCCCTGTTCATCCAAGTGCTTCTGCGCAATAATCGCCTTCAGGGCAACGATCCTATTATCTCTGCTCTTTGTATCGGAGACCAAATATGCATTTGGCACGTTTTTCTCTTAATTTACTTGTCTTCAAAGAGCAATGATGTGGCTGGAGAACTTGACTTGCCCTAACAGTTTTGGAGAAATCTTGACTAAAAAGTACGATTGCAAGTAGTATGCTAAGGGCCCTACGCCATGCAAGAAGTGGAAATTATGGCCGTTGAATTAAATTTATGGGGTATTAGGACTACTTTTCGAGCATATTTTATCGGGATAGACACTGGTATCTCTGATTGCGATTTTCAAGGGTGAAGAAAACTATTGCTACAGCAAAATAATGGCACTTGGCAGAAGGCCCGAACGATTGTGAAGTGAACCACCTTGGCACTGCTGGAGATGATTTAAATGAAGATGGTGAGGATATGGATTGAAGAGACGTGGAGTGGATTTTATTGGAAATCTTTCTATGCGTGAAAATTCACGATGTAATGAAACTTTCTACATCTTGATAACTTCCCATTTATTACGCCACTTACTTTCACCGATCATGTGACAATGACTTGTTCGGTTTGAATATTGGACTTATCTTTAAAATAGATATTTTTATCCCTGCCGAGCTCTAATTAAAGTTCTCTGATTTGCGAAGGGTTTCTTGAAGATGTTACTCGATAAAGCTGAAGTGGCATGCTGAAACAATGCTGCCCAGAGCTTGGTTGACTTATCATTGGTCATGCGTGTTTCGGCTGCAGTAGTCGGTGTATAGATATCACCAGTACAGTCTAGTTTGACTATTAAGATTGGGGGTTTAAGGATTACTTAACAAAGGTTTTTCATACATTTTCCCCGTTTTTTAAACTCACAATTTTTTCAGAGGGGAAATGTCTCTGCTCCTGTCTAAATTAAATTTGGTTTTTGATATGGCGCTTAATTAATGGTTAAAAATGCTGTATCTTAAAAAAAGTTTGTTTTCGAAGTAGTTGGTTGTAGTAGTGATGAAGTTTAAAGCAACTGGTAACTTAAGTTTTATCTATCGAACAATCCAATGATTAGTTGCTCTTTATATGAAATTCCAGCAGTGATATCGAATGCTCGACCAATTCCATGAGTGCATGCTTGGCAAAGTTAAAGTTGAGCTCGCTCACGTATCACTAGAGGAGTTGTGGTGCATGCTGGTTGGCATTTCCATTACTATGCCTGATCTGTACAATTCTTGAAATTGCATTACGTGGTAACCTGAGCTTGTTCTGGTTTCGTTTTGCTCTTACACTTCTCGACTCTCGCATTTTAAAATTCATCAAAATGCTACGTGTACGTTTTCCCGTGTTAGCGCTTGTGGCTTTCAGCCGTATGTGTTGCTTGCCCATATAACAGGCATCAACAGGCAGGCACAAACGAAGCTGGTGGTTTAGACGCTGTGGTTTCGCCTATTGATTCCGTTCTTATGTTCAACAAGAATTGCTCTTTTAGGTTGCAAAAACATGCTTTCGGAATGTAATCAAATATGTCGCTGACGAACTACATGATTCAACCCCTCGTGTTGCTTACATGCAGTTCTACTGTACACACACATCCAACTTGAGTATTTGTTATTAGGCCTACTGTGAATCGTATATGCAAGGAGCTTTGTTGCATGAAGATCCATCATTCGAGTGATGGAGATGATGCATAGTTTACGAGATTATTGCATGCCCTGCATGTTGGGGACAAAGAGCACCTCGAGCTGGATGGCTTATCTTCCCTAAAATGCGTAAATAACTTCACATTTTCTCCATGAAGCTCTTGAAAGTGTCAGACCTTGTCACTATTGAGAAAGTGCTTCGTAATTTGTCTACTCTTGACAGAAAAATCGCATCATCGCGATCGGTTGATTTGAAATTCTAATTTTATTTCTCTAATCCCTATAATATGCTGCAAACATTGTCAATCTTCTTAAAATTCGTTCCGGAATCTCGTTCCAAATTGTGCAAAAGCATCGCATCGCACAAGATTGATCAAAAGCTTCAATTCATCTTAGTTTCCGGTATCATTTATTCCAAATGTTATCTTCAAACAAATACGCTAAGGTGACTAGTAATGAAACTCATAGATATTTTATTGAAAGTAAATGAGATCATGAAGCATTTTAAAGTTTACAGTTCTGAAAAAACCGTTATTTCCATTGCGAATATATTTATTTAGTTTAATCAAGAACATATTAAGATGTTGTGAATTGCCTTAAATAATGCAAATTGGGTTGATTTCGCAGTAACTAGAAAATGTAATCTAATATAAAAGTATCATGCTTGATGCAATTAGCAAGCTGGTATTGAGACGAACCAGTAACATACTAAAAATTATCGCATTATTTCTGAAGAAAAGTTCGTTTTGTTCGGCGTTCTAGGAATTTGGAAATTCTTTCAAAAGCTGCCTTTGCAGATAGCTAGGGGCTTTCTACAGAGGGAAATTCTACTGTCAGCAGCTGGTTTGAAACGCGGGTCGAGGGTGATTACAAAATGCTGCTTAATGGTAGTGGCAGCTAATTAGCCGAAAACTCTCACAGCCATTTTAGATGAGTTCGGATGCATTTTATACTGCCCTTTGTTGTCTTTGCAAATGACATTGCCGATGCCTACGATGTGAAAATTTGCTACTTTTAGTTAATTCACTGGCGAGCTGACTACAGTGGCAGAATTTGAGTACTTAGGTACTTGAATCCCCTTAAGTTGACCTGTTCTCTTTTTCTGAAGTTTGTGATAAAGATACGCGTGGGCAAGTTTGAAACAAGGGTGAAATAACTTGGAAATCAATAAGTGGGCTGCAATTGACAGGTTTTTTTGCTGGATATTGCTATTAAGGTGCCGAACACGGCTCTTGTCTTTCGAATTTATGACTCGCAATTTGTCGACCATAAATATTAGTGGGTAACAGAATGCCGTTAATCCTCAACTTCTGATACTGAAATGTATGCTACCATTGTGTTACGATTCCTTACACTTTATCGGCAATATGCTTTATGTTCATTTTTTTATTTGCAAAAAAAAATGTAACGAAGCTGAAAGCCTAAGGGTTTTTCCTAACAACGTGAAATTTGTTTCTAAAAATGCGGGAGTTAACAATACGAAGAGAATTGCATATATTTGATTTGTAAATATTATAGAACATAAATGTATCCCTATGAAAGTAAATGAATCGCAAAAACAACCTTTGAATGTATCTTTTTTAAGAATAAAATATTCTTGAAACAGTTTTCAAGGAAAAGTCGATAATCCTAAAAACTAATTTCTTTCATATACATGTATCTTATAAGATAATCTTAATCTTTTATCTTAATAAGATAAAATTAGGGATGTACATGGGTGTAGTTTAGAAACTTTATCGTATTTGTAATATGCATTATCACAAATGTACAGAACTGCTGAAGATGTTGCGGTGTTTTTTTCCCGATTTGATGACTTAATTTGGGTGTAATGCAATTTTTGTATAGAGAAGACCGGCTATCATCATTAGACCTGAAGTAGGCTGCGTGAGTGTAATGTTTTTGCCTAATTGATTAATTGACATTTTCTCTTTTTCCATTTCAGGTAAATACGTTATTTATTACTACTGAATGGTAGATGGGCCGTTAATTGATCGGGGGGTGCATCAATTTTAATCACTGCCAGGAGGCAGTCGACTCGAATTTGTCAAGGCGTGCCTGATATTTTAACAGAGATAAACGTGAGGTATCGTATGCATGAATTATACTTACTTGTTCTTGTTTAGCTCCAGAATTTTTCTCATTTTATGAATTCTTCTCGAACAATCAGTCTAAAATAACTAACTGTATTTAGCTTCTCTGAACATCGAGGCGGTTCTTGTACATACGACATAATAAGAATTCCGCTTTGCTGAGTATCATTGTCAAGTCGTGTAGCAGCAAATTAAACCTTGTAGATTATTTGCATGAAGATCGGTGGCTTAACATTTGCTCACTATTATGTATGTCGTTAAGGGGTTTCTCTGAAACCTTTTCATTCATGCGGTACTCAGCTGCTCTCGCTGTAACAAAAAAAAATATTCTATAATGTTAGTCATTATTTAATTAAAGACCAAGTTACCAAGGCTGAAATCCTTTGGTCCTAAGCACCCTAAGCATGCCCAAACAGCCATTTCAATTTTTGGTATGGTTTAATAGGATAATTTCTAATGCAATGATAACTGAAAAATCCCAATACAGTATGAATTTAATATGCTCTAATCAATAAAATGAGTTCAAAATTCCCCTTCTCATGGTCTGGAAAATAAGGAAAAGTTGTCTGGATTTGGCTGGACACCCTGTTTTATGTTGTGTACACGTATAGTCGTCATGAAAGATGACCAAACAGGTGCCAGATTAATGCGACGTGAAGGTCGAAATTTACTTGTCTAAGTAATATATAAATGATGTTTTAAGAAATTGAGTTAATTCCTGAAGGGAGTGAGTGCACAACAGAAAATCAGACATTTGTAAGCAATGAACCACGTGGCGAATGAAAATCGCTTGTTTGGCAATGATTTCATTGCTTTATGGCAGGTTTGTTCGCATGATCATTGCATTGTTATTCCGCAGGGTTCATCTGTTTTGCATTGTAAGTCGGGCTTGCCGAAAGCCATGTGCACTGTTTTGCAGAGATTCCCCCGCTTACCCTTACACAATGTTTACACAGTGGGTTTGTACACTAATCTCTCGTGTCTTTTGGCTATCTGGATACAATCCATCGTCCTCCTTTCTCATATCAGGGTTTCTTTCAATGTGCTCCGCTACGTCAATAGAATCGCAATCATCATTCCGGGCCAGCAGCGGGCGCGCATTGTTTTAATGGCCCCTGGCATAAGTAAACATACAGAGCTATCTCGGATGACATTTGCAATTTCAGAGTTTTCATGGTAACGCCATTAATTCATGGACGTCCTCTTTAAATCGAGGAAATCGATGATGGCTTCCCCGTGAAAGTAACCCCGCCATCCAGGGTTACCCGTGGCCGGCTCAATATGGATATGAGCCTCTTAGCACAGATTCGATTTTCTGGGACAATCCTTGACGATGGGAGAAAACTCTTTGATCTGATTATTTCACTGTTGGATGTCTCTCTTTCGTCGCAATCCCTATTAGATGCGCTAGGAGATCTCTGCGCAGTTAGATCCCTCCTTAGAGATGCATTGTTTAAGTGAATCAATTTTCAGCTGGTCGGTGACTTATCCTTGCCGAGCTCAAGGTCACCCAGTTGACTAGTTGCCAAAGGGTGTCTAGGATCCTCAATCCCAGAACAGTGCCTCAGGATGGCAATTATTGGGGGTCTTATTATCTTTGTTAGATAAAACCCATTATGCGAACGTATGCAGCAAATTAATGGAAATATAGCGTAATTATTGTCATATTTACCTTTTAATATTAATGGAATATTAAAATCAAGCTTTTCTTAAATAAAGATGTAATCACATGGGCACGTTTTGATGCTTTTGCTTTGTAGATAGCGGCTAATCTCTTTAGAGATTCATAGAAAGAAGTATAATACTTGTGTGGGTAATGACAAGTCACTTCTTCAAATTATATGGCATTATGTATTAGAATGTCCTACATTTGTACTGGTGATAAAAGGAACTTGTATATAAACTGAAAACTATTTGATAAAGTGTTTAGTACTTTATAATAAAAGTGCTGCATCACATGATCTTTAGTATCATACGGTAAAAGTTAAATTTTGATAAAAGATATGTTGGTATGTGAAAATTCATGAACAAAAGCAATTTCATTCAGCAATGGATGTAGCCGTCTCATTTAAATTTGTGATTGTTATAATTATGAATAACATTTTAAAAATAATATGCGTAAGCAGTGAGCAAATTTACTTCTTTGAAATGGATTACTATAAAGAATTACCATAGATTTATTGGAAAATTTATTCTCCTTTATGGAGAACCAAAGAAGTTAGTACTTTATGGTGCGTTAAGATCACATCATTAAAACATAAGTCTTTTAAATATTATTTCCTGCCAATATATTTCATCTGCAAGTTCAGACTATCCATTATATTGTAGCTGTAAATTGCAGTGTCTAGAAATATAACAATTCTGCATATTTTGGAAGGAAATGAGGGGGAGGGAGGGAATGGTTTATAGAATGAAGCTACAGAAATGAAACTGTCTATTAAAAATGTGTCTCAGAAAAGGTTCAATCTGGAATATATTGTAAAAGCATGGTGGAATCAAGGATTTAAATTATGCGCGGAGCTCATATGCGCATGAAGCAATTTATATCAACATTCGACAGTTTTCATTTATTGTTGCAAAAATGTGAAATGTAAGTATTTGAAAGGTTTCGATCGTATGGAAAAGGCAGTTTACGAGCTTATGAAGGTTTTAATGCAACAAAAATATTTTGTTAAACTTTTTGTGAGATTTATTCGCGACAAAGATGCGCTTTTAATTTGATATTTGATGCTTTTTTCGTTTGAATGATTAGACCGACGCGTTATAGCATTTGTTTAACAGAAAAAAATTCAATCAAGAACACAGTATGTTCTAGGAATTCTATGAGTTCACCGTTATCTTTTTTTAGATGTTTTAATAACGAAAAATGTATTTGTATGGATTTTCTTTGAATTTTATCAAAAGAAAATACCTAGAATAACTTTTTTTTTATTAATTTGATTGATAGACTTGGCCGTAACATGTTGCCTTATCCTTTAGCAAAACTTTAATGCAAGTGATTCGTTAATCTGAGATATTGTAAGTGTGTAAAATTTGATTTTCACGCTGCTGCAGCTGGTGACTAACTGGTGCCACGTCTCAAATGATGCTGGTACATGAATACTACTATTCCATTCCAAGGAAGCAAAAGGGTTAACGTCATTTCCCTAGTCTTATGGACGTCTGTGTGCTTGTACAGCTATCGACGGACCTCATTGCCCTGATCAGCCATGCGTTTTCGTGTCTGGTTTCCTTCGGCAGATTCCGGTGACATGGAGATGTATACCACCGGAGATGATGCAAGGAGCCCGGTTCTTCATGATTGCCCAAGTTGTCGTTTTTATACCTCTTTCCACCCAAACCTCCCCCCTTCGTCCGGAATTCGACGTGCATACTAGAGTGGCGAGGGAGTTCAGGTAGGGACTTGCAGTAAAGCGCTGCTGTAGGGAGTTCCCTTTCGGCAATCTCATTAACTCAATAACGAGCTGCGGTGGGGGGCCTCTGGAGAATTTAAAGATGCTCCTACGGATCTTCTTGGCCGTCAAAGGGAGTCATGTTCAGGATAGCTTGGCGAAGGAAAAAAGGACCTACATGAATTTCAAATTGGTTTACAGCAGCTGCTCTGCTGAGAGCTTTCTTTCCTTCCTTGAACGCTAAGCAAGCCGGGGAATTCTCGCTGGGGGTGGAATACCCGGATATACCCACTTGAACTGCAAATCGCCACAAGTAGAATGCGCTAAATGCTCCGATCTGTTAAATTCGAAAGCAAAGCACGTTCCTGAACACCAACTCGCTCAAATTATATATGTATGGGACGCGAAAGCGTGCATCTTAAAATGTTGTTCAGGTTGTTTTTAACCGGGAGCTTTCTGTGAAGTTTTAAAGAAAAGGTACCGTTTGAATGATTTTCCCCATTTTGATTGTGCCCAACTTTTAATCTAATATATAACCCTTTGACGGAGTTATTTTTCGTTTTCGTTGAAATTGCCCAAGCAACCAATTCGGATAAATGAGGATGAATGAGCACGGAATATATGAAATGTTCTAGCAAATAACCAGTAAGGCACCAGTTTTTAAATAATCATTGATGTATTTGACACTTAAAGTTGTTTCGTCTCTTGACTAGGTTTACTAGAAAATTTTGATTCGTGTATTCTCTATGCATCGACCGCGATAAGGGATCCCAACTGTTCTGGGTCCTTGTTTTAGGTTATAATACAAACAGCTTGTTGAGCTAGTTTTAAATTGTTGCCACAATCCTTGTTGTAGAAAATGCAGTATCTAGTGCAATTGTTTATCAAATGTAATTCCTAGTAGACTGCTGTTTCTATCCTTTAGTTTACTGTCAGCTACTGTAGTAATTTAGTCAGTTCTCCAGAGCCCAAGAAACAACAATTATATAATTACTGCAATCTATGTTGATGTCGAGATGGAATAAAAAATACAGAGAAAATGTATATTATCTCTTTTTTTATCTCCAAGCTACGAATATTTTATGACAATTATAGCGGGACGTATGCGGACCAATCTTTGTGGGCTGTGCATCTAAAAGTTTTAAAAAGTTCACAATATTGGTTTAAAATCCGAACAATCGACGCCATAAAATAATGAAATGCAATTACAAAACGAACCATAACATTGATGCCGTATTTTTTGTTGCCTGTCATTACATAACTGCTCTTTGTCATCCTTTCGTAAATTGGTTATTAGTATGCAGTGTCGCATGTTTCGTTGCTTCTAACACTAGCATCGCCATCCCTTTTCATTTTGATCATTGTTTGACTTTATCTACGTTATACTTGTGTGTTTTGAAACAGATCTTTCCTATTGGAACCTTAAATTCATCAACGCTTCATTCAGGTCTTGACAGCAATGCTTTAGAGGGTTTTTTATATATACGTTTCACAATAGTGGGGGATGGGAACATGTAATGAAATGCCGTTCGTGATATCGGTTGAAATTTGAAAGGTCTTATTTTCGAAAGAAAGGCATTAAATGGTTCAATAACAGTAATGACTTTTCAATCATTTATCACATTATAATTCTACACTGGTGTTACCTTTCAGTTGTCAACTTCTTTGATAACTTGCCTTCTTAGTAGTCCTATAAATTGATTAAATTGCGCATTAACGCGTACTCTTAAACGTTATCTAAACCTGAACGTTAATGCTATAAACCGTATTTTGGATCTTTAAGTGTAGTTTTCTTATCTGTTTTTTAATTGGACTTTCGACGGATGGTGCAATGAACAGATTTTTCAATTTGCACTAACCGAAAACTGACGCTATCTCTGCGAGTCTATTATACCTGTGCTCAAGTTAATGGCACTTCCGTAGGCGGAAGTTTGTCCCAGTGATGGAGGACGCGCGTGGATTATCACCCATTGCATCAAACGGCTTTCTGAACGGCAACCCTGAGGTAAATTTAGCTCAATGCCATTTGCCCAAGTTCGTGTTAACAGTAGCCATACAGTGTATCTTAATGACCATGATGAGTCTTCTTATTTAGTATCTGGCTGTAGCTTGACGAAATCGTGTAGTAGGTAATGGAGGAAAATCAGGAAATTAAATATCGTGTTAATACATAAGTTTGTCAAACACTGTACCAGAGCAGCACTTGGGCTTGCATTTTCACCATTTGTGAATTGAGAGTAATTAATTAACTTTAGAGAAGACAAAAATGCTCTGGCATATTTTTTATTGGTTGCATATCCATTCTATAATGCGTGTATTTGCAGCCATGAAAAGCTATCACATTGAATTATTTAAGTTTTTTGAAAGTTTTTTTGATAATGTACGTTTGAAAATTCTACGTTAACAATTCTTTGAAAGGATTTTAATAACTTTTTAGATGTGTGGATTATTTGCTGCCGTAGTTCGCTTGCTGCGAGTTAGATCTTTGGCAATGCAATGCAAATTTATTACGGTAAATGGTAGTTTCAATTTTGGGGACTCCTATTGTTCTTTATGAAGCGCTTACAGAACAGAAAGCATGAAAAGAGCAGGCAATTTTAAATCCTTCTGTGCACATGCATTTACACTGCTGTTTAATGCTGCGAAGTTAAGTTTAGTAATCGTTACAAATCCTTTGGTTGTTTTTGTTAATTGTCCAAGAGTTGCTATTTAAACTAGTGCTTGCAGTTAAGAGCTATTCGAGTGTACTTTCCTAACGTAATGTTTTATGTCGTGCCATAATTCTTGTCCTTTGTGTTGGATCCCCTAATATTTGATAGCCAAGGGGCTTTGTTTTAACTTAGTACGGCATCATCTCATCCCATATGAGTACATAATTGTGCCTGTTTGTGTAAATTTTACTGTTTATCCAGTATGCTAGGTAAACATTGAATTAGTTGATTCAGACTACATGTACCACAGTGAAGTGGCATTGAAAATAGAAAACGTCCATTAATGCAATGATAACATTGGCTGGTAGCTATATATTGTCTGCATTAGGATTTCAAAAACATGTATATTGTATATACTCATTTTTCCTTTTTTATTCGCTATTAATGTAAAAAGTAGCCTTGTCGAGAATTAGAAATAACTTCATGTGGAAATCCATCATACGCTGTACATGCGTATCAGTAGCAGACTCCTATTGCTGACTATGTTACAGATCTACTGTCTGAACCGCCATCCGTTCTCAGTTTGTCATATATGATGAATGTCAACCGGATGTTGACAGATGGCTGCCTTGCATTCGTCACATTCAACTTCTTTTTTAGACGCTAGAGCGTCATTTATACATGAGGCGATATTTTATACTGTTTGAGAAAATAAAATTACTTGGTTCCTGTTTTTGACCTTAAGTTTGAAGCACGGGAAATCCCATGAAGTCTTCTTTGGTTTCAGATACACGAAAGTTATGATCATCTTGATGCCTTGATAACCCCACTAAGAGAATGACACACATTTTCTAGTTTATTTGTTGCACCAGAATAATATTTTTTGAGTATTTAGCTCCAATTAATTGCAAATAAATGTTCATTATGTTATGTTATATGCATTTTTAACGTTCATACATGTGCCTTTAAATAAATGTATATTTTGGGGCGCTATATTCCAGTGATTAACAATATACATGAACCTGTAAAAAAGTATGTGCTCATAAGGCACCATCTTGCATTGCAAGTAATTAAATAGTCGGCTAGTGCAAATATCTGAATATTTTTGAATCTTGTGTTTTAGTTCCGCAATGCAGTTTTTTGATTTATTAAAAATAATTCACGTTTGATTAATCACTTTTAAACTTTTGAAATTTGCTCAGTATTGTGATCGAGCGTCATATTTATTATTAAACATTGTGAAAACCTAATCCATCATATTTAAGTACATTTAAACGTAGTCACATTAAGTTATATATCTCTCCAGATATTTTCCATCTGTTCAAAATTTTATTTTCCTTGACCGATCACTTATGCTCAGATTTATTCACAATACGACACATTCTGAGAGTAGTTGCAAGCCATTTCAGTAACAGTTTCGCATCCATCCTACGAGTTTGTTATGCAGTTCGTTCAAATATAACGACATATGAAACATCTCCGAGGATAAATTTTCAATATATATACATTTATGTACACAGGTATAGCACCTCACAGGAAATGTAAACTGTATGTATTGCCTCAGCTAAGCACTTTTCAAACGTACGCATTCCTTGATCAATAATTTCTCCTTCTGTCTTCCAACGGGGATGCTGGGGTCAACGCCGTATCCTACACTGTTTGGCTTCTCTGACACCTGGTGGAACAGCGGTAACACTGCCTTTGCCCCCAATTTACAAGTGAGCCGCTGGAAATTGGATGTGCTTTCAAAGTCCAAAGCTATAAAAGGACAAATCGACTTTCTTTTCCACCAGGGGAATTGGTGGCTACCGATTGATGAATGGCTGCCACGCATTTGTCAAGCTTGACTCCTTGCACAGATTACCATACATGCTTAAACATGAGCCAATGGGCTCTCACTGCTGCAGAAAATCAGATTATTTTCGCATTGTCGCAGTCAACCTGGCGTAGATCAACAGTGTTTCATTCCGTCGTCGCGTGGCAAGGACCGCAATTTCGAACCTGTCTTTATTGGGTTACTTGGAAAAATCGTTTTCTGTTTTGCAACTCTCGTTGGGCACCACTTGTCTATTGACACTCGCAAGTGGTTCCCTAGCCCTTATTTCATTGCCAATAAATATTCATTTCGGCGGGAGCGCGTTATGAAAAGCTCCAAAATGCATCATTCGCAGTTGAGTGCGTGGATTTTTCGTTTAAATATTGATGCTTAAATACTCGGATGCATGAAATATTTATTAGTGCCAAGCAGTTCCTTTCCTCTCCCTGTGCGTCTATGCTGCGTGGAGATCACGAAGGCGGAAATGCTAACGAATCGGCTTTTAAGTCAGTTTAAGGAATTGGTTAAAGCGACTTTAATCTCCCAATAAGCTGATTACCAGACGATTTTTTCATCGATAGGCTGTTTTCGCCGAGCAGTGATGTCTTCAGCACCTGCTGCACATCTTTTGTGGATTCGGTGAAATCCGCTGAACAGTAGTTTAGAAATTTCTCGATTGACTGCTTCTCACTTCTCGTAATCCTTATTGGTGGATGTCCCTTTACGCCTACAAGCTGATCGCTGCATTGCTGCAAAAGACAGTTGCGTCCAATGGGGAAGTTGCTCAAGAACTTCGAGTGCAGCTGACCAATTTCTCGCACCCCTTTCGTGATTTGAGACCATCCTGGCCCTGACAATGAGGCAGTTTTCTCTGTCAGTACTGGGCGCCACTAGGCGTTGGCAATTTGTCAGTGTTTTACTGGTTTTTTGCCCTCTCATTAATTGGTGTCCTTGATGCAGTTTAATGGCGTCTGGCTTTTTCCATTCTCAGCGCACGCGTAGTATTTGTTGTAACTGCGGATTTTTCTTCGACCTGTGCTGTTTGTGAAAGAAAATTGGGCTTGAGATTGCCTTGAGCTTTTCACGGAAAAGGAATGCCCACCATAAAAATAATTACACCTTTTTGCTTCAAACTCTTGTAATTGTTGCTAAATTTATTTTTTCCCCTGTGTATAATTGATTGTCCACTGGGGTCTACGTTATTTTTTATAATTTGAAAAAGTCCCTGTAAAAAAATTATAAACGTGAGGTTGCATGGGACTAAACTTTTATTTCCGGAGGTCGCACAACGGTTTTTAAAATGTATTCATTTTTTGAATTTTATAAATGAATGGGATATTTTCAAATTATAAAAATGACCTAGACCCTATAGTGGACGTTCAATTCTACACGGGGAAAAATAAATTTAGCATGTAACAATAAGTATTTGAAGCAAAAAATGTGACTTTTTTAAATAGTTTTGAATTAAACTAATTAGTCCCCGCTCACTACATGGCATTAATATGCTGCTTGCAGGATATCAAATAGAATAGAAAAAACATAATTCTATGCAAATAATGCTGTACAGCGCATATTAGGTTACACGCATTATTTATACATGCTTATATGAAAACATTTCTATTCTGCTTATTTTGCATATTTATCTCCTTATCTTACTCGTTATAACTTTTTGCATGACAACAGGCTCCGTTTGATGTTATCAGTCTCTCTTTCGACTATCAATACCTTGCAGTTTCGTGTAATGAAGCTTATACCATCATTGATCTCATGTATGAAAACAAACAAAACGATTCTTCCGAGTCCGTAACTGGAAATGTGTTTATTATCTTGTGTGTTTAGATTCAATAAACGCTATCAAATCATCAAACACGAACACCAAAGCCAAGATATTGCATTTATGCGGCTATATATTTCATTTATAGGCTACTGAATATCAAGAAAGAAGCGGAACAGTCCAAAATGAACTTACATTTCATCACCAAAGAATCTGTCTTTAGTTAACCCAAATTAACATTCAAGTGCAAAGATTCAAGCTTTAGTATTCCCAAAGTAAGATGAATCATTTTACAAAATATGTGAAACCCTTTCAAAAGGTTGCTCAAAGTTTCAAGATGTTCAAAGATGGCTACCATTTCTGATCAAAAATATTTACTCATGTACACCGTAACACATGGCAACCCAATAAAATGAAATGACAGCCGAGTAAAGTGCCAAGGTTAGGGGGAGTTCCCCTAATGAAGCAGGCTTGTTCGTTTTGTAGATGGATAATTGAGTTTTTCGGCGTACTCTTAAAAGACTGGTCATAAATCTGACATAATTGACCTCTGAAGTATCTATGGAAATCTCTGAGCAAACTTAATTTTCCTGAACGGCTACTGTTACTTAACTCGTTTATTGGTCGCTTGAGATCACTCATATAATATTGATGTTAGATCGACATTCTGGCAGCAGCATTGTTAGCATCAGTCAATTTTCCAACCTTTTACCATGCCTAAAATGGCTTCATGTTGATGTTACGCAGAGAGTTCATTGACCAAATCTTCTAGAATGATGTGATCTTCTTTAATTGTATGTAAAGAAGTCCTATTGCTGATATGAGATCTGGGATCCGGTTTCCCGTCGATAAAGTATTCCACATGCCATATTTTAGTGTGTCCTTACTTGGTTAGGCTTGGATTATGATAACCCTTTATTATTCCGATTATCTACACAATAATTGTACAGTAATGTACGTTGTAAATATGATCTGTAAATACTAAATCAGTAAAAATAGTAAATGCCTTCTTAATCTTCTCGGAACATCGGTTAATCCGAGTACTTAACCGAGGTTGCTTCATCTCGGTTAATCCGAAAATCTGATAACAAGCTGGAATGCTATGGTATCCTCTAAATTTACCCCCAATGCTCTGATCGGGGTTATCAGCAGTGAAATTACTGTGTAGCACAAATGCATAAATGTAACCAGCTAACCTACTGTGGAACATATTTTATCAACCATGTTTCATTATAGTGTAGGCATGTATAAGCTCTCACAAATAAAATAGTTCGGCTTCCCTGCAAGACACTTCTGTCTTACGAATAGCGTTCGAATGGAATGGTGCCTATCATTCTGTTTTGCCACTTCCAGTAATGATAGATAAATGGGACGATCTTTGTCGATCCAATGTCAAGAAACTTTTTTTGGGAAAGTTGGACATATTATTTTAACTCAACCCGTATAACATTTGCTAGAACTCCATATCACTACACGAATTTTAACAGGATGTATCAAGGTATAATTTGAAAAAGTAAGGTACCAATATGATTATTTAAACTTTTGTGGTGTTTGTTGCCCCCAATGTCATACTTGGTCTATTTCCTATCGTTTTCTTCTAGTGCCGTTGATATATACATGGGTATCATGTGTCTACGTATGGCGAACAATTAGATCACGGATCGCCGTTCCATGTATTTTACTTCCCATGATGCTGACGCGGCAAAAGTCAAATAAGAACTATAGGCATTATTATTTCCAGGCTAGGGCAGGGAGGGTGTGGAATAAGCTTCCAACTAAAGCAGTTATGTCCGCACACCTGTAGAACTTCAATAATCGCCCGACAAAAATTGTATGACCATGTATTTGTAATATTAACAATATTTTATTTATTTCTACTGACAGAACTTTGTATAAGTATTGATGATGTAAACAGCCCCCTTATGTCCTTTTCCAAATGATGGAATAGATCAAATTATTATTATTCTAATGTGTAACCATAATAAGTTGTGTGATGTTTAGACAATTTTGAAACCGGCGTCTACAGAATAAAATTCAAATTAAATGTTAGTACATTTAATATTGCACCATATTACCGGTGTTCTCTTTATTGATAAGAATTTACAACACACATTTTTGAAGCTGAATGGAAGGGGGTCAAACTAATTAACCCTAATTCTTGCACATAAGCGAATTTACAAATTTGTAACAGCTAGACCTGAAACGTGACAGGGTAGAGGACACGGTCTTGGCCGATTATATAGGTTATATCCCAGCATTCGCCAGGAAATATTGCGGAAACCACAATTAGGATAGCCGATCTGGGATTTGAACACTGGTCTCCCGAATCCAAGCCAAACATGCTGCCACTAACCCCCCTAGCTCGGTGCAGTTCCAGTATGGCATCAGCCAAGTCAAATTTCACACTTCTATTGAAAGTACAATCTAAAATCACAAGACAATCTTAAATAAAGAACTTAATACACACATTTACAAGTAATTTATAAATGAAAGTGATCATAACTAACTTTGTTTTAGGCGGAAAGGTTAGGGAAAAAATTGACCACCTGGCTGACTAAGGTGACCGATTTTGTCCGGTCCCTTGTGTGGTCACTATTGCCAGGTTTCACTGCATTTGAATTACTCTATTTCCTATATTTATCGTAATCCATTCTGTTAACAATCCGGCACTGACTAGAGTACCTAAATTCAATACTCGAGCTTAAAACACGTCTCACTCGAAAATCGGGTTTCTTTTCTTGGTGGTACTGCAGATGGTGATAGCTGCATACTGCAGACTGCAGTACAGCCCCCACCCTAGCAGGATGGACTGTGTGCTAAAATTGATGGCCTCGGACGCCCTCTCGCGGCGCCGCCGCTGACAAGCGCCTCTGGAAGCCCATCAGCGCCGAAGAGCGTTACTCCCGGCCGACGCATTATGCCGAAAGCTAATTTAGCGGAAACTCAAGTCACGACGCGAGCTTTCTTTGCCGATCGCGACTTCGCCGACTAATTCTCGGGTGGTCGTTAAATGTGAACGGGCAAGCAAGCGGAGGCGACCCAGGAATCGGGCGCGCCGCGGAAGGTCCCAGCGCGGGAATGTCGAAGGGCACGCATGCCTCGCGGTCGTTAATAGCATAATCTGGCGGCATTACCGCGCGCGTTCAATCCCGAAGACGCGACGCAACATTCCTGCCAATGTGCCTGCCATTATCCGTCATTAAGTCCGCATAATGGGCCGGCTTTGCGCTGCATTTTTGCCGGCGATGGGAGGGGAGCGGCGGCGGGGAAGGGGCTGCGCCACTGCCGCCAGATCGATGCTCGAGATGCGCGGATTGGAGTCATTAGGCGCGACCCAATCAACATTGACATGGCGGCCGTGTAATTGAATGCGCAAGGTGGGTGCGCGACGAAGATGCGTGCGGAAATGAGATGCAGCACTGAGAGGAGGGAGGGAGGGCCGGAGGGGTGGGTGTTGAATGCGGAGGAAATGGCAATACATACGCGTGAGGTTTATCGGTGATGGCACCTGGTGGGAATGGGACGTTGAAATGGCGTCACTGGGCTTCACGCCAGAGGTCGTTAGTGGGAGAACAAAGGGTGACAATTTTGCAACGATTTTCGATTATACGGTTGGCGATCGATGTAACAAAAGAATAGACTGGGAATTCAAATGGGCTAATACAATGCAAGATCCTCTTGTGCAATTAATCGTTTGTGTCCCATGACTCATTTTCCATCAGTGGGCAATCGTTAGGCACCGATTAGGCGTGACTTTCTTTATCAGGGAAGGCATGACCCATAAGCTGGATAGCTCAGATTGGTTAAGACTGAGTCTATTCTTTTGTTGATCCGACTATAACTCGGGATATTTCTCGGGGTGATCATTCCGATCCTAATCATGAAGGTATTACATGACGTCATCTAATGACATTATCGACTATCATTACCCCTTCAACCATTCTTCCCATCATTGCTGGCAAACATTAGCAGACCTTACACAATCATGACCTTATGAGAATGACATTACTAATGATTGTGTGGGGTAATCTGAAATGGAATGTTTGCCAGTAACGATGAGAATTTAATGTGATCGCGTAAAGCTGACAAGAAATGAAGGAGTAATGATTGTTGGTGCGCTAATATCCTGACTAATTATATCATTAGTAATGATCGTGTAAGGTTCGCTATTAAATTCCCATCATTACTGGAAAACATTCCATTTTAATTTACATTATGCGATCAATAGTAAATGTCCTTTTCAGAAAGGGCATTAGTAATAATCATGTAAGGTCTGCTATAGATATACACTGTACAGTGTTACTGGGCTTTTTTTTTTTTTCGCAAAGCGATTCGACGTTGAAATGTTCACTCCAATATAACACAAAGCTGTTAGAAATTCGCCACTGGCAGTGTTACAGTCGAATAGTGCCGTGTCTATAGAGGTAGACTGCATGCGTTGTGTACCGTAGGCCTACATGGTGTGTTACCCTCGTATATAGACCAATGTATGTTGAACACTTTCATAGTGATCACGTTTTTTGAGTTGTACAAGTCGCACCCCCACATCACTAGTGACTTGCGGCTGCTAAGTCACGTGAGTAAAAAAGATTGGACGAGCACAAAAGAAAGTCGTAATTTCACGATTGCTAAATGGCGAGTGCGAGGATTATGTCGGTGTACCATAGAAAGTCCTCATAAAAATGATATAATTGGAAAGGGTGTTTGTGACTTTTATTGCCATTAACAGAAAATGAATGACCAAATAATGACATCTAAATGGTGCAACAAATCGGCGTCAGATTCGCTTAGAAACATGATTTCATTCTGAGATCCAACAGCAATGTCAAATTGACCATGGGAATATCGGCGTAATCTCTGACGTGTTCGCCACCTCATGATTAATAAGAGATTAATTAATGACTGAAGGGTCATGATTTTTGCAGAGTGATTTACAGAAAGTAAAGTAGAGAATATCACGCGTGAGTTTGCGAATACAATGTATGTTAAGAAGACATATTTTTAAATATACATTAGCCCAAGTTAATTGGTTTTTTACCACCAGTGAACTTGAAAAGACGCTCTTCCTAATCATTTCATTTAGCTTTATAATCCTTTTATAGCTTCATACATGTATAACAATCTAACTGACATATTGTGCCCGTATAGCAGTTTTATTACAATTTTAATTTCGAGGCATGTACAAATGTACCCATTATTCAAATTGTGTGAAATTAATCTCAACTCTTAAAATGTCAATAGTGAAAAGCTTCTTTGTTTATATAATTCAGTTGGAACCATTGAAGCATTGTACACAGCAGTCAGTGATAAAAATCAATTGAATAATTTAGCGTGAAGCCTAGCTTCAAGCACTTTCTACATTATTGGAAAATATGACTCCAGAATTCATTTTTAGTGTCTCTAGGGTTGCGCTTGAATTGTAAGATTTCCAGAAGTACTTTTAAATTCAGGGTTTCAGGATTTGAATTCGACATATACCCTTCTCTTGCGACCTCTTGGAAAATGGAAATCCAGGCATGCCACGCGAGCGCTTTGATAGCCGATTTCTGACAGAAGTTTTGAAAAATGTTTCTTGAGTGAAACCTCAAAGGGTGCCACGATCGCTATTCATTAACAGCCAGTCAAAGGCCAGAAGGGACGTGGAATGTGCGAGCCCTATTGCACCATGTGAAATAACTCGGTGAAACAGTTAAAGAGATGTGCAAGGTTTATTCCCCTACTGTCTAGATGATGGAAGTTATTGGAAGAGGTCAATAGCAGTCAATATGATCATATGATAGTGAAATCAATATAATGTTATTCTTAAATTGCTATCATATCTGATGAATCAATATTATTAGTAGTATGAAAGAAAATGTTGATATTGATTGGATTAGCATACTTGCATCAGGATCCCAAGATCATTTATCATACGAAATAATTACATGTTTTATGTAATGAAATGTAAAGTTGAATTAACAGTGCACCTGGAATTGCATTTAGTAATGAAACGATTTAAAAGAATGCTAAAATGGATTTTAGATGTATTACAGGTATTTCTTTTCCGAAATGTGATATAGCGATCGATGTATGCTTGTATCAGTATAACTAGTACTATTTGGTGATATGCATACTTATACAATGTATATCAGTACTGGTATGGTAACATTTGTATCCATACTGTTCTGTCATGATGTCAATTAGGTGTCACTATTAGAATCGGTATTATATAGTGATATCATTAGCAACTAGGAAGGTCAGTATAGTGAATTTAAATGTTCAGAATCTAAATAATTTATTTGTAAAGTATAACTACCACTAAAGACTATACTGGTGATAACATACTGGTAACACCACTGTTGACCACTATTCCCCTTACTGTTATCACTAAATGTTTTACTTATATCACTACATATCAGTATACGATATTGGTACTGATATCACAATGAATTTCATACTGATTATACTGATCTTACCACCAGGATCTTAAGTTGATTTTAAAAAAACCGCATGTAGATCACAAACTGGTTTTTAATAAAGAATTTCTTTAACAGATTGTTAAAGAAGTATTTTTATTAAAAAACACTCGTGGGTGAAAACGGTGAAAAAAATTCGTTGGCTAGTGGTTTTAATTTTAACATTGATTTTTTATTATTAGCGTTCCGTTGTTCGCGATTTCCTTATTAAATGCTTTTTCTGCGTTGCAAAATGTTTATTTATCACCAATTTATTGTGGACCGAAAATGCTCGCCCTCTTACGTATGACGTCTTACTCAACCAATCAATAATGCTGAACAGTTTACGCTTTTTTAGGCAATTCTGGAGTTGGTTTCTTCGTATTTTTATAAAGCGTTGAAAAATAAGGGAATTACCAATTTTCACTCCTGTCAGGCTTATTATTGGAATTGCGTGACCGCAAGCTGACCTCATTCTTCGTATTACATTGCATAGTCCATTGAGGACAGATAACCCGTTTTGAATGGCGATGGCGCCATGTTTACACTTTCCATGTTTGTTCTGCCGAACTGCTTTTTATGCGGTGCGTTTTTCCTCCGAGCGTCTTTTTATGGCCTTATTGAGATGGAGAAATGTTTTTCAACTTACGTGGTCCTTATCTGGGAATGGAAGCTGGTAAATGCAGTAGATGGCTGACTAGCAGGCACTCTTCATTGCAGTTGTTCTTAACACCTGCTATGATAATATTGGATTTTCTAACATTTTAAAGTGGAAGAAATGCTAGATTTGTCAAAATATGATGAAAATAAAAAAATATCCAATTGAACTTGACAAATACCTCTAATGATCATATACCAGTGTTTAAGCTGAAGAAACTAATTTTAAAGGAACACCATTCCAGATTGTGCTCCGCAATCGTTTTTGTCCGTTTAGCAGATATCCTCATGAGCAAGCATATTCTGTGTTGAGCGGAAACTGTCATTATGTTCTGCAACCAGGTTGAAAGAGCGTACATATTCTTTTGCAATTTAAAAGGATCCTCCGGCCTAACCTCCCTTACAGCGCAGAATCATGAGTAAAAGAATTGTGATTTGCAAGAAATTACTTTTTGCAGATAAAAAAAAATAATAAATAAAAAACAAAAGCGGGCCCACAACACCTCCTTGGGGTACAAAAGATTACATCAGATTCTCTCCATCTATATCAACTTTTTGCCTACCGTTAGATAAATAACCGAATTTTACAATGTAGCGTGCTTCAGACAATCACGAAACTATCTCGGAGTGCTTATCGAGAGCCTCTCCAAATGGATCAGCTTTAAATACTTTGTCGTTTGTTCAAACTCATCCCGTTTCCACTTTGTCATTGCACGCTCCACGAGCCATTCTGGAAAGACACAAAGCGCCGTTAACATTTTCCTGAAGGGTCAACTTAACGGTCGTCGGGCGGTCATCCCAAGAGCAATTCAGTTGAAGAGCACTGCGGACACCGACCATTGTTTATTTGCCCGCGGATGGCAACGGCTTTTATTCAATTTGAAAGGAAATGACAAATTGGGCAATGATTGCGCTCAAAGGGAATGTTTTTGCTGGTGGCCCGAGCTGAGCGAGCACTGGCTGGCACCGCTCACTTCTTGATGTATTAATGTTTATCTGAAATTCATTGGATTGAATTTCTTTGTCGCGTTGTCACAAGTTTTTGTCCGTTTGCAGCTCCAGACGTCCTCCTGAAAGTGGAATTTATGGAGAAACGAGGCGAGGCCTTCGCCGTTTTTTCCACCGCTGCAGCTGTTGATTCGTTTTAGTCGATGCGCCATTAATCAGGTTCACACTCCAGGCTTGGATTATCAGATGGGAGAATGTCATGACGCAAGATGACACACGCACGACATGCAAAAAATGCGCGTTAATATTTCGGCGACAAAAGCGAAGCGGGAGTTAGAAGGCGATGAGATATTGATTCGGTGCTCCCTACACGTCTGGATGATTTTATTCCGTATGCTGGAGCGGGCAACCCAGGCGTTGAAAGTATTTCCCAGTCTTTGGGAACAGTGGTACTTCATCGGGATCCAAGTGGATTCAAAAGATTTTGGAAAAAAAACATAGCATTGCAGAAAGATGCAAAGGAGCGGGGCTGGCACTCCAGAAGGGACCCAAGAAGAATCGAAGAAATTGTTGGAAGGACATTTGTATCTAGAAATATCATTTGTGAATATTGGAATCTAGTAACATGCTAAGGCCCACTGGCATCCTCTTTAAGCTTCAACTATGTGTGTAATCGGTCAATGTGGTCAGGTGGTCAATGTATATAAAAATGATTAAAAATAATAATTTTATTTTCAGTTTTCGCACCTAAAACTAAGCACGTGCAAATTATCATCACTTCCATTACAAATTACATGTACATGAATTTGTAAGTACTTTATATAAGATTCTATTATAATGGAGACTCAAGCTCTTTCAATAGAAGTTCTTAATATTAAAATTGATTTAAATTTGCTGATTCCATTCTAAAATTACTTGTACATAAAATTATTTTTGTAGCTTGAAAAATCGTTATTGTAAACTTTGTTAAGTGTCAATTACATGATGAAGTTAAGAAAGCACCAGTCATATGGTGAAGTATTAAATTTACTAACATTTTTTGAAATTACTGTATAGTACGCTGAACGTAAATTCTGAAGATTGTTTTCAAAATTGTTAAAACAATTCAAAACTCATAATATGATTACTCATTATGCCCTTTAAGTGGAATTTCCCTATAGGCGCATTTCTCTGACTAAATTTCCTTCGCTGAATACGCGTAGGCCCACTTAAGTGTATTTATGCAAACACTTCAGCGGTCTACATGCAGAGTTGCCATGGTAAGGCGGGAAAACATGAAGGGACCCTAAAAACCGGTCAACAATTTTAGGGTCTCTTGAAAGAACCTATATTGTTAATGTTATTTTTCCCCATACATTGGCGGTCTATATAGCAAGGTGATCAATGTGATCTGTAGCCTATATACACACAGAATTCAGCATTAAGCTGATTGCGTGCATTGAGTTCCTACGGTTAATAACATCTCATTCTCAACTAGCTTACTTTCTAAGTGATAAGTATACAGTGCATTGTCTTAAACGAAGTACACGCATGTAGCTTGTTTATTTAGTGTGGATAGCAAGTCGATTTCCGTTTTAAATGCATTGAGATCCGTAATATAAATATGGATGTAGGGAGACAAAAAGAAACGACAGGAAGTACTGAATTTATAAAGATTAAGTCAAGAGAGTGGTCAACAAGTTACTTGAGGATTCGTGTAGCATCGAAAGAATCGTGCGGCATGTCGATGGGCTTCAATCACCTTCAAACGGAATATTAAAACTTAACGAATACATTTAGGTTTCAGGTGGATTCTTTCGGATTTAAAGTACGCCCATAACCTCTTTCAGTAGCTAATGCATGTAATTAGTGTCTGTTGGATTCATTCAAATTTGATTTCTTCAAATCCGTTTCGGATGGCAGACTTCGCAAATAGTTGGAAATGAAATCCTTCGAGCGTATATGTATTCCTTCAGATTCAAGTGGTTGCAATCAGTTTTCTATAAAGTAATCATTATTTCAGTTTCAGAAAGAGCGATTTTGGTTGGAATCCATTGTTCACTTTTAAATTGTTAATTATCTGGCTTGCTTGGTTGCTATAGGCTTGTATTTATTCAACATGTTTTAAATTGAATTCTCTTTATTCTAAAAAATTTGATAACAAAAAATCACTGGTTGGGCTTATCCCAACCAGTGATTTTTTGTTATCAAATTTGAAAGAATTCATTATAATTTCATTTACTATAGTTTTATTCAGGATCGTGGTTTATGTTGATGTGAAACATTTAGATTCGTTTTTTCAATCGGAATCGTCTTATGATTGATTCATTCGGTATTTATCGATTTGAATCTGATCTTGTTGAATTTATTTGAATGTATTGAGTGCAACGGTTTAAAGATGCCTTTAGTGCCTTTCATTGATCTTCAGTTAAATGGAATCAGTTCCAAGACGTTGCTTGGAATCGGTTTCAAATAGATTTCGGAAATTGTTTAATGGAAGCAGTTTTGCGAGGATCCAGATTTCCTCTATTGATTTTAGCATGGCGCTAGGGGATTTGGTGGTATGTATTGAGCCAGTAGACACAACGTTTGGTTATCTTGGCACTTTCATTAACTATCCACCAATGGTTTATTTACTAGATATTACTTAGCTTTTAATGCTCTCCATGACTTTTATTCTCCTAATTCGCTTTCCTGGCAAACATACAAGTTCACATTTTACTGTTTGGTCTCTTCGTTGTTTTTTTATTTATTTGGTTGGTTCCAGCAGTCATTCTGTCATAGTTTTTCAACCTGTATTTCTTTGGTGCGACTGGAGGCTTAGCTGGCGTTGCATCCGCTCTGCTGGCAGGAAAACCTTTGCTGATGTTTTCTCACCAAAAAACAGCAGGCCTCTGTCTTTAGGCTCAGTTGCGGTTGATTTCAACCCACATAATTAGAACTCATCCTTTAAGCTAAACGGTCAACTTTGGCAGTGGCAGTGACCACACGGTGCCTTTAATGCAGCGAATCGGATCTGCTGAAAGCAGTTTATCTTTGGTAGACTGTTGATGCTCAGCGCACCCAAGAATAAAAAAATCGACTCTTTTTTGGGTTTGATCGCTGTTTAAAAGGCCTGGCAGCCAGTGATAAAAATAGGAAACAATGATTAAAAACCTGCCGCTTCTCAATGGTTCTAATGGAATGTGGTGTATCCAAAATTGTTTCCATCCACTTGAAAAAGATGCACACAAGTACTTTGTATTGAATTTGAACGATGTATGAACAACTACATTTTCTGAATTGCTTTGATGTAACTTGAATGAAAAGCGTATTCAGTCTCATTTTCATTAATAAACTGAAAGCTTGTTGATTACAGCATTTGTAGGCTACTAAAATGCTTTTTCCACCATTTAATACCAATTGCAGTTTTCTCTTTGAAATTTTTTTGCATGCAAATGGGATGGCAGCTTTTCCTGTCGACTACATGTAGCATGAATTTTTGAATTTAAATTTCAATGGGTTATATTTTCTGAGAAAGAATAGTGTTTTGGAAATGGCGTCATTAATTCCTCGGCGCGTCAATGCGCCAAAACCCATGAATGCTGAATAATTTTTTTGGCTTTTGTTTTACGATAACCGAGGGACGTGTCTTTTTAGGACCTGGCTCCGTTCTTGAAAGTTGAGTTCTAAAAAAGTAGTTGGCGAAAACTGAGCCGCCCTTCTCGGGCATCACTATTTCTTCAAATTGCCGCACTTTTCCAAAACTGAATCTCCTCGCAAACGACAGGTTGACGCTGCCAATGTCCTTCCGCTCGAGCGCTGCCTCCGTGGAGACATATTAGAATGTCACAAACGCTATTTTATGCGAGACGAGTGGGCTCTGTGGGAAAACAAAAAGATATTATTTATGCTTTAGCTGAATGATAAGAATGCCTTTGCACAAGTACCGAATAAAACAGCCAGGCTATGGGAATATGCGCGCTACACGATGGCAGTTTGGAAATTATTTTTCCTGACAGGCAGCTTTCATCTTGCTCAACAATGGACGATGTGCCGCATTGGCTTTTGACAGGCCCAATATTGCATCGGTGTGGTTAATTTCCAACGGAAATGTTATTTATTCATGGGTTTATTGAACCGAATGGGCGCGCAAATGACTGCGATGACAGGTGTGCATGCTCATTCTCCGAGGTGAAGCACCTTCTGTGCTGTAATAAAGTTCTGGAAAACCGGAATGCTTTATACTGAATGGTCTTTTTTATCTTCGACTCATGAATTTGGAATATAATTTGCTTTAATGCACCAATATAAGGTTCGTAGTTGCTCTTGGCGAACGGTTAATTTGATGATATTTTGTTAATACTTTCTACAGCCCAGCCTTTTATGCAACAGTGAAAATTTTGCTGATGAAAATATAACTAGTGTTCAATTAATAAATTAGTACTAAACGGGAGACTGTTTTGGCTTGGTCTATTAGGTGTTGTGTTGCAAAAGCTCGTCCAATGAAGGATCAGATAACAGCAAGTTATATATCTACTGTATGTAAAGCTAACAAATTAAGGGTCCTCACCCTTGTAAGTAGGCTTTTAATTAGAGGGGTAAATGTTTCTGCAAACCCTTCCTGCTTGAACGGTGAATTTTGTGAGGAATTCTCTTTGCGTAACATACCCACAGAAAATCAATTTTAATAAACTAATATAAAGGTGATGAAATTAAGGAAAGCGGTGGGATATTTAACACATGAAATGATAATGCTGATGTCATCTAGACCAAATCCTTTTACAAGTGGGTAGACTGTCAGCGTCATGCCTATTTTTATTTTCTCAACAGAAATAATATCTCTTCATTTTGTAACAATCCCTATGATCCACATTTCGGGTACGGACAAGTGGCCACGCTGGGTGTGTCATATAGTAAGAGTATAGTATCCTCTGTGACAAGTCATTAAACGTGTCTGTAATAAATAATGTTTGAATGTAAATGCGATATGTCCATATTAATATGGTTAGAAAAGCCAAAACCTTAAATAATACAGGTTTATTATTGACGCGCAATTTGTTACATTATCTTGGCAAAATTTTCATTTCATTTATTCCTTTTTCATAAGCTACATGGTAATATATGAATTCATTTCAGTGGCCAATTAAGTAAAATTATATTATTGCATATTAACACTTATATAAAAGGCAAGTTAGGGACATTATCACAGTATTTTTTATCCATTCTCCAAAGAATAAAGATGGTTTACTATCCGAAACTTGACAGTACGCGAAACGTGAGGATGAACCGGTCGCCGCGGCTTTTTTTCCCGGATTGAAACTTGATGTTCTAAAATTAAACGTTCTAGCGCCTTTCGCGGTTTTTATGGCCTCCAGTCATAACGTTCAATTACGGATGGGCCGCCAGAGGATCTGTCCAATAATGCTTAAGGAACGTTAGATTGCCAAAATTGCCCCTGGAAACAGGGTGTAACATTTCTGCATCTAGCTTTTTGCATTCTTGCAGTGAAAAAGCAATAAGGAAATGTAAGATTCCCATTTCTCTTGACCAAAACTTCAGCTTTGGCAACGATAAAAAATCTCCAATTTGGTAACTATGAAGACATTTTTACGGCAATGTGCGCTGAATTTTTCCAGTGTGGCACCCACCAGAGCGTCGATGACTTCTGGTTTTATCGCCGATGGATGGTTAATGCCGACCATATTTGGAAGGCCGGTCGATCAGGTGCTTGAAGCTGAGCTGTTATAGCAATCGTAAGCATTTCCTAGTAGATGCTGTAAAACTTTGTTTTGAAACTTATATTTTGTCATGAAAAATAATGTTGACGTTATTGGTGGAAAATGATGACAACATAAATACAATTTGTAACTAAATAACTAACGAAATTAACTAAATTAAGTATAGGTTTTGTATTCGGAATGATAAATAACAGTACAGTGTATGCTAAAATAGTAATTACTTTTGTTATTTCTTGGTTATTAATTATGTTTCAGAATTTCTTTTTATTATTTCATTTTCGAAATAAGGGAATACATTTAATGTTTTCGTATTTTATTCGTTTTTAACCTTGTTCCGTCTAGTTAATTATATGATGTGACATTTTTAAGTTTAGAAGAAAGCATGCCATAATTGGAATATACGTCTACGTAAATTGAACAAATGTCATAACATGTTTCGTTCACATTCTTTTGATTTTGATGATATATGAAAACCATGGCTTGGCTATGTCTTGCGAAATACATAAACAGCTTTTGAATTATTCACGATACTGATTTTGACGTTTTAAATGGTTTAGTCGAATAGGTAGTTTTGTAAGGCAGATACATTTCATAAAAAGTATGGGATGCAACTGTTTTTCTCACAAAAGTTTCGTCTCTGTCGGTATTTTCCGATTCATTTCTGTTAAACTTTTAACAGGTAATGACAAGCCATCTTCTAAAATCACAAATCCAGTTGTCATCGTTGTTGCTATTCTGTCCTCTTAACAGCGCCATGTTGACATTGTAATCCTTACAATTCTCTCTCAATTCGTTACTTGTCCACAAAGTTGGCTGCATTGCTACTGCCCATGGGCTGTATGCATACGGTTAGTTCAGGCCCCATAGGTGAGCGCAATTACCTAATGCACCAGCTCATCAATACTGCCTTCTGAGCCGTAATTGGAGGCGATATGCTTAAGCTGATTTATCAGTGAGGATTAGTCGAAGTCCAACTCTTCAATTGCCTTTGATTGCAAACTTCCTCTGCAGGGCTGCTCCCTATTGATTACGGCGCACCACACTCCGGCCCTAATTCTCGTCCTACCAAGGCATGGCGATTGAAGGGGCAATGAGGCAACTTCCTACAAAACACAGGCATGTATAATTAAAGAATGGAATTAAAGGTTGATTGCTTTTCAACCATCCTCACTCCGTTTTTATGGGGCTGAAAAAAGGCTGCCAGCCCATTAAAATGCGTCGGCGTGCGGATGCCTACACTTGAAAACAAAAATCGATTTTGGCATTGTGGTAGAAGGAAAAGGGGGTGGGGTGGATACAATGAAAAAAGATCCCCCAGCAGTTTGCAGACGAAAGTGTAATTATTTCAATGGGCTAGCAATGCGGAACGTAGCATGTAGCTATGGCTTTGCGATTTTTATGTGCGCGTAAATCCCAGATGAATCTTAGAAATCCATCGATTTCCGGTTTGAAAACAAGATGTTTTTGTGTCTGACGTACTCGTTAATGGTCCTGTATTAATTTGCCATCAAACTAGCGAAACTGGTGGATTCTTCCCCTTTTGAGCGACAACGTGTGAAAATTTAACTGTGTACTTTTCTGAAATAATTTTTGCAGGTTTTTAGCTGTATAAAGCAAGTCTGTTTGAAGAAAGAAAAAACTAACAGACTGCAGGACGTGTTATTTTTTTATTACCATTCTTGTTCAGAGCTTCTGAATTCGTATTTACCCAGGTAGCAAGCATGCAAACATAGTACGTTGGTATCGCGTCATTTATGGCCTTTTTAAGGACTTCATCACGTCATTATTCTTAACGACAGCAGCAACAATTACAAACGACGTCAACATATGATGCCCTTTCAGGATCACCTGTTAAAAAGAACTGCACGCGAGCATGTTATTTTATCTAGTCCTGTCATATCTGAAAATTGTAACGAGTTCTTAGAAAACGCGTACCTTAAATGCCGTTGTAATAGCCTTTATAATTACAAAATCTTGAGTATATATTGATATGTGGTGATATTAGTTAAACATTTAGTGATATCACTAAGCATACTGTTATCAGTAGTCCAAAAAAACCACTGCATCACTGTAATCACTATAAAATTATCACTAAGCATACTGATGCCAGCAGTCTAAAAATCTAAATATATTGATATCAGTATAGATTCATATACTGACATTTTCACCAGTTTGTTCACATGGACAGGGAAAAATAAATTGTATTTGTATATAGTTATTACTGGACAGGTTTGTTTACCCTACACATATACTTTAGAACAAACGAATTTTGAACTTAAGATGACAAGTACATTTTAAGTAGTGTAAATACTCTATCTCGATGACTGATTTAAATGAAATTTAGTTATGATTTAAAATTAGGGTTCTCTTAAAGTGTTTGATATGAAACAAATTCAAATTTTTGCATTATTAAGCTTCCTTATCCTTAATGTGTCATTATAATTGAATAGAGCCGATGATGAAGTTACTTAAATTAAACTATTTTTGTTGTCATTTCGTGTTTATTTTGAATGCCATATTGGATTAAAATTTGATTTCATGATAATATACGATTTTTCTTTAAAAAATTTGACGCTCTTATTGAATAAATAAATTAACGTCATCTAGATCATAAAAACGGGAAAATTAATCGGAACCAATCAACTCCGTAATCATTCTGGAATTCCTCTTGTTAATATCATTCATGTAATATGTTGGAAAAACTACAATAATCACAATGGAATAAGATTCCCATGTGTCACTGTTAATGCATGATTCGCAGAGACAGAAGTTGAAATACATACAAGCCTTCCAGCTGACACTGAATAATTTATAACTGAGGTTTCAGTGATTTCATAAAGGCAAAAGTGGGAGAGCGCTGCTTTGGATCTTTCTCATTTTCTCATCCATTGCATACTAGGGCAGTGCAAACGGTATAGGGTGACCCGTGAGCAGAGAAAGAAAAACGCAACTTACATTGCACAAACTTGCATTTCCATTTTTGCATATTAATACATGACCCAGATTAATTTGTCCTAAGGCTAATGCGATAGCTACAATTTATAAAACATAAAGTAGAAGCACACTGCGCTGAAGTAATTAACTTGATGTCTCCCGTTTTTAAAGCGGAGTATTGAGTGCGCTTCATAGATGATTTTGTGGTTTTTTTTCTTGTTAAGCATGGAAGATTTATACACTAAGCCGTAAAACAGCGTGAAATGAAAATATCAGATTTGCATTATTTTTATTTCACTGCAGATTTATAGCCGCTGGGATGCAATTCTGTTTTAAAACGATGGCATACATGTGCTGTATATGAAATCGTTTTAAAGCCCGAATTAAAAATACACTATGTCTGGCTCAAAAGATTGATTTGTTTGTGTGACAAGTATAAAAAACGCAGGTGGTGAACTTTCGAAAGGTTGTTTAGGTTACATTTCAAATTTTATGACAGTATAACAACAGGCAACTTCGTATTTATTGAATCCATAAAACAATTGGAAGTAAATCGGTGTAAAAATTCGTTTGTTCATTTTTGTCATATGTGTACTTTCCCATGTGCAGACATTTATTTCCACACTTTTAAAACACAATAAATATATTTACATACGTTCTTCTAATTCCGTAATAACCCCATGATTCATATTTAAATCACAAGCTATTAAAAATAATCGTTCTTTTTGTAATAAAGGGGAATTTAATCTATTGGTGTATTTATTCTCGTCTATCGTTTGATTCCTTGTAACTTCATGGCACTACTTGGTTTTCCTTTGAAAGTCTACAGAAGACATGTGCTAAATATAAAAGATGGATTTTGCCTGAACGTTTCTTTAGACGTTTATTAGCCCGTAACTGAAAAGATCTTAATCACTAATTTCCGCCAAATTTCTTCAAAAAGATTTTTTGTGTGGTATGTCTTTCAGCCATTGCACGATGAAAGGGTACACGCCTCTCTTTAAGTGGCTTTATAGACGAACATAACATGCAAATTATTTGCAATTCCCTAAAGTGCGTGCATTAAGTCATGTTTTCATTCAGAATCATTGTTGAAAACACTCGAGACAAGCCGGTATTAAAGTGCGTAGGCATTTTCTACGAGGCGAAAAATACACCCAGACTGTTATCGATTTTTTCCTGTTTTGAAAGTTTTGCGGTCTTTTAGTCACAACACCATATTTTCATTCTTTTTCCCAAGCGTTCTCGTTTGCAGGCTTGACCGAAGTTTTTTTTTGCGGTGAAAACAATCCATGCATTTTTGGCTCTTTGTTAATCGATTACAACAACTGGAAACGAAGATAAAATGTCAGTTTCACTTATGTCGCTGATCACTTTGGTGTTGATTCCAGCGTGGTAGCCTTCAAATCAAAAAGCGGCCATCGGTTGGTTCTCAATGAAAGTTATTTTAAGATAACTGGCGTTTCATGACATCAATCGACAACGAAGCTGTTAAATGTGGTAACCTTGGAACATAACGCTTTTTTCTTGATGGATTGCCATTAGAATTTCACCAATTTGGAATCGATACTAACTGCCGATTACAAGAACTAGCGGTGCTTTGTGCTAGAGCAATTATCTCAATAAGCTGTGGAATTTAATAGTAGCATAACATTAATTTCCTTTGTTACCTAGCTACGTGAATAAGACGTGCTCGTGGAGAATCGGAAAGATCTACCATGTCATTATCCGATTCATTCTTGTTCCGATAACCTCGTAAAATAATCTTTCAAAATAACATGCTTTTTCCTAATGCAGTGCAATGTAGCGAAGACTTCCCTTGCTTGATGTTGCCATGACAAATACTACCATGGGCAATGATTCTTGCAATCGTTTTTTGCCAAATGGACTTTAGCCAAGTTGACTTGGGACTGGGACGCGTGGAAGTTACCCCTGTGCTCTGACAATCTTCTTATTGGTTGCTTCAGTCGTCATTACTGATTCAGTATAACAAATTCTAACTCCTTGACGTTTTACCCGCTTCAAGTCTATCTTTGCTTTTAACGTTCTTCTGGTTGCGTGCTTCAGTTTGGACCAGTTTTTTAACTTTACTACTGCCTTACAATACTTTTATTTAAAGAAATCGAGTAGCTTCAAACTCAAAGGCTTTGGAGAGTTGCACGCCCGTATTTCACTCAAAATATTCTCTTGACTGATGTTGTTAAATTATGTTCTAGTTGACAAGAGCCATTGTGCGTTAGATACCTAAGAAGGGCTGGCGGCATTTTCCTGAATAAACTAGACATGGAAATCCAGTGATGACAGTGCGTTGCAGTGATATATTGCAGTAAAGCTTTGCAGGACCGTGGTTGGGAGATACGTGCACTATTCATACTTTCGTATAATAGCAAGATCGCCGCATTCGTATTTGATATTCACGCATTTCTTCATACATTCACATACGGAATTTGCTTATACGAAAGAATCATTTTCAATTGAGTTGTTAATATGCCGATTTCTTAACACATGATCTTAACACATAACGTGTTTTTTTTTTCAAAGCTATTACATTTTTTTAAAAAGAAACGGAACATTTTCAAATTGTAAAAAAATAATACATTTCCTAGCCTAGCGGAAGACTAGTTCAACAATGGAAAATGGTAAATGGTAAGGAAGAATGTACTTTGTTTTTTGCATGGTGGGCATCAATTTTACTCCTCCTTAAGGGCATTCCACAGCAGTACATCTGCTGTTCTTACTAAAACTTAAAAATGACGTTAACACTGCACGAAAGTGCCCGATCCCAGAAGCTTAAAGCTGTCCTTACAAATAATAAACTTCGTGTAAAAGATTCCTTGCTGAAGAAGAGCATTTCTTTCATTGTGCGGCATCGTTTTCATTTGTGTCACGATGCCAAGCCATGTACGACAGAAATTTGATGTTCTGGCCGGCTATCAGTGTGATGCCATGACACGAGTCCAGCCAGTTTTACTTGACTGTAAAATGCACGATCCACATGCCGGAATTACGCGAGGAAATGAATTTTAATTAACTGCTAACCCTTCCGCTCGCTGTCATTAATTCGACTCCGCCGCACTGCCATCTAATTGTTTTCAGTTAATTCATTCTGCGGCCCATTGATTTGGCCAGCTGGACCATGTTCGGAGTCCAATGAAGCTGTTTATGTCGAGAGGACCATCAGATGTTGCAGGTCGAGGTTGAATATTGATTCACCTGTTTGTCAGCCGCTGCACGTTCGCTCGCATCGCTGTTTGCTGAGATGGCTTATATTTGACATTACTTGACACTTCTGGTAATAATAATTACGGTGCACTCTTCCTTCCCTGATGGCGTCACGCCCGTGAAAAGACGATCGGTCTGACACATCAATTGTGGGATGAGCGGACAACCACTGCATCCAACATTTTCGTATTTTTGACATGCATTTCTCGTGTTGTAATAAAACGCTGAGGGAAATCGCGTTTGCAAGGATGTACGGAATATTCCTAATATATATTCAAATGCATGGCATTGTACAGAAGTGGTGATATATTGGTGTTGCCACGTGCCAAAGTACTTTTGTGTGATGTCATTGGGCACATGCTGTTTACTATTGAATATTTTTGTGTATTTTAATTACGTGTACATTTAAGAGTGACACAATTGCCCATCTAATAGGTACAGTATATGTAAAAGGTAACGTTATTTTATATTTTGATAATTAATAAAGGTATGTATGTTGAACATTTTAATGGGGATATCTCAAATTCATTGTTGAAGCACATATGCGATTTGTGAATGTGCGACCTCGTGAAATGTCACATTATTTGTAATCAGCACAACCTCTGCTTTATTTGACCATACATGAAGAAGCACTAGTACATGGTAGCTTGGTGCAGTTGTAAAAATGTGCCATCTATAGGGCATGTGAAACTTTATTGTACTGTATGTTGTCATGCTCAGAACCTTGTTTGCGTTATCATGGGCAGATGGGGTTGTTCTCAGATACTCTAGGAATTGGTGATGGCGTCAAATCGATCTGAAAATATTTTAGTTGGAAAATGTCAATCTGCTCAAGTTATCACCATTTGTAAGCCTGCGATTCCAAAGCAACAACGTGTTTGACATTTCGTGGTACCCTGTAGTTGCTGCTCCATCAGGTGGCTCACCAATTTATGATATTGAAGACATGTGAGTCAGCGTTTAGAAGCTTAGCGCCAAATCCGATGTTGAGCAATGATTAAGGATCCTTGAGGATTTCGTTCATTGCATGAAGCTGGATATACTTTCGGTAAGCTCAGGAATGGCGAAGATGATAGATCTTATTTTGCCAGAGGAATTGATTTACTGCGTGACCAGAATCATTGCGGCCACTCTTTCACCTCTCCAGGTCACTCTGAGGCTGCTGTGCGTCTGCTTAATCCTCTTTACTTGTTGCATGACATGTGTTGGGAGAGCTGCTAGTCCATAACAAGAACAGCCGACAGAAAAAGGATTTTGAAAGCTTAAATGACACTTTTGAGAATGCACAGTCATAGATCTTCAAATTTTGTAAAGGCGAAAAACGAATTATCTTTACAACTAATAATAAAGAAAGAACTGTAATTTCCTTCATTTATACCTTAATTTGTATTCAATCCAAAATCAATAGTTTTTTTGCAGGGATGATTGTTCCAAATTTTTCCTGTTCCTAATTTTCCAGTTCTTATTTTTAAATAATTACCGTTCATACATATGCACTGTATACACGTATATGAATTTTTGATATACGTAAATGATAACCTTGATTGAATTTGAAGATCTATGACTGTGCATTTTCATAATTAAATCAAGGTTATTATTATATTAATAAGGAATAAATTGTAAGTTTTTGACTGTTATCTTCAACCAATTAGGATATTTTCAAAAAGCGAGAACTTCGGCATAATTGCAGCTAATTTTGCAGCCAAATTTATACTAACTAGGCGAGATGATTGGTTTTAACACAGAAAGGTTTCTTAGCTGCCATAATGCCTGTGTAATAATGCGATATTTCCAAACATGTTCTTCAGTTCCTATAAATTTGCATACAAAATTAACTGCAAATGATGCTGAAAAATGTGGCTTTTTGAAGGTCTTCTAATTGATTTATTGCATTGGAGAAATGAAGGGAATAACTGGCATGCTTTAACAGAAATGAGCACTTTAAAAGTTATCTTAGGTTGTTTTTATTTTAAGAAAGAACGATCCATGCAGTTATGACCACAACCAAGGATATCAGTGAAAATAGCAAGTGTTTTGTTCGTTTTGCTCGTGGGATCAATTTAGAGGCTTTCGTTTTAAAGGGAATATGTCGCTTTTATAACCCCATAAGCATGGGTATTAAGAGGATATAACAACTGGAATTTTTGACCATCTGCTTCGCTTGCAGTTATTGGGCTGCCAGTGGTCAGCGCTCTCAGGGGAGCTCCTGCCTTTGATATCCAACCAACTCGGGATCATTGATTCCTGTCATAGATTAAATTTTCGAGCGAAATTGTTTCCTTTTTTCACTCTGGAGCTTTATCTGATTTCCCCGACAATCTGCGAAACTGCCTCAGGTGCCGTGCAGTGCAAACGTGTCAATCCTCGTTTAATGGCAAGAGACGTCGCTTCCCATATCCTCAAATTAAGAAGACCGGATTATACTTCCACATAATCTTCTTGAAATTTCCCAAAATAGCAAAGAAAGTATTTTTCCTCGGGGCAATTCTTAACATCAGCACTTCCCCTCGTCTAATGAAGCCGAATGATTGCAGAATTAGTGTCAGGTTTTGCAGGAAACATGAATTGCGCAGTTTTATTGCCAGCCTAGTTGTTCCATAGTGATTATAGCCCATTTTGTCTTATGGGATATTTTACTTGTACGGTGATGCACGCATCATTTTCTTGTAAAAAAAGAAACCAATCCTAAACCTGTCATGTTTCAGGATTATACGAGCGTGCTTTCAATAATTTTTACTTAAACTCTTTAGACATTAACAAACGCTTTCTACCAAATTTTTCATGCTAATTAAACTGGATGACGTTATGAAAGGCGTCTTACCTTATTAATCTTTATTAACATTGATTTGATATTAGCGGTTTTTTACGATAAAGGTATATCTTATGTGCTCGTACTTGTCATATAAAACAACTTTTTATGTTAGGATTAAATCAGATAATAAATTTTAATGATGTTTTAACATGCACAATTTTAAAGTTTAAAGTAGTTTTCAGTGTATTAAATTATCTATGGTAATGATACGTATTGGTGTTAACATGTAGACGACTTAATGCACAATTTAAGTATGCTAAACTCAGTAAGCTTGTCCGCTGATACTAACCAGGTTGGCGACCCCTTGTTTAGTGGGAACCAGCTGCCCAAATAGGGCGGCAAACACTACGTACAGATAAGCACTTATGGATTGCCATTAACTTTCCTATAAGACATGGCAGTCTGGATACGTGGTTTCTAATTTCCTGTTTTGTAAATCTTGTTAATTCACTGTACATGCTAAAGAGAGATACCATATTCATTTCCTTTGTAATTTTTAGTTTTGAAGGGCAGGAAATAAAAAAATTGCGTGTGAATATCACGCAAGCTAAAATCTAAGGAAAGTTCTTGTAAAATGGGAATGATATTCCTATCGATTATGAATCATTTCCGTAGATGTATAAATTGAAGACGGGAGTATTTTCTTTTCAGGTGTTTTACATTACATTTAGGTTTATTTAAGTGTAGTACATTTTAGTAAGGAGTAAGGCGTTATTGCGTATGCATGGCGGGCATATTGAGCTCAAAATTACGTTTGCACCATTGTTAACTTTTTTGCATCTTTCGCTAGTAATATTAAGTTTGGGAAGAAAACAAAATTTGGTCGAACAATAGCTAATACACTTGTGCTTTTAGTGAGGAGTTATAGTTTTTAATAAATGCGTTTTAATACTGCGTTTTATGGCATTTGAAAAAAAAGTCTGTGAAATAAATTAAGTTGCGTTTGTGAAATTCATGTACACTGTACTCTATTTAAAATTATGTACAAAGCCACTTAAACTTGTATTCATATTTAATGCGTTTTTCCTGTGGAAATCACCGCAAATAAGCGATTATCTCAAACCAGTGTTGGGGAATTACCATAAAGCAGTGTTCATTAAATTTTCATGTATGGGGTTTGAAGCATGTTATTCGTTATTCATAAATCTTTGGTGGCATTGTGGCTTATGTTTAGAATGCTTGAAGAAATCCGCTTTTTACCCAATGGCGACGCTCATACATATAACATGAACCGTTTTTAATTTCCTTTAGCGAAGTATTGTTTTTTTTCTTCTAAAAACGTTTATTTGAATACTGACAGCGCTGCAATTCATCATCGGGTTTTCGGATACATTATTATTTATAGTATGTGCCTGATAACAGTTTTCTATTCATCGTTAGAATGACTATAAATGAGGACATCTGCGTAGACCGACTGTTGTTATGATTTTTATAAGTACTTAAAATACATAATAGTAAGATAATTTAAAAAATAGTAAGTTGATATGACGTTACAGATGGAACGTTTGCCGGAATTTCCTTTCTGCAATTTACATGAAACGTTCCATTTTTGCTAACATCATTATTTCATCTATGCTTCAATGCATCCCAATTTTTTGCAACTATTAACCTGCAGTTTCTATTTCATGATTCCCATTTTACATTGAATATAATGTATAATGTTACATATGCAATT